>JAOBRG010357907.1:0-12842 GCA_027574985.1 Umimayanthus nakama
TTTGTTTTTTCCGCTGACCCCAGCCATTAATCTTCAGTTTTGAAGGGTAGGCTGTATCGGTAAGTAAGTAAGTAAACACCTCTTTAGGTCCGATATGATTTGCTAATTCTGAAAGTATTTAAGGTTTTTGCTTTCAACCAATAGATGATCCAAAAGTACAAGTTGGTGTATAACAAGGAACCGGTTGAGCCCATAATGAAACTTCTCACGATTCCCGACCGCGCCCTGCAGATCAAGTTTGTAGACCGTGTCTAGCAAGGAACAGAAGACATAAGACGACCGCGTCCTGCAGATCAAGTTTGTAGACCGTGTCTAGCGAGGAACAGACAGTGGGCGACCGCGCCCTGCAGACCAAGTTTGTAGACCGTGTCTAGCGAGGAACAAATATTGGGCGACCGCGCCCTGCAGACCAAGTTTGTTGACCGTGTCTAGCGAGGAACAGACATTGGGCGACCACGCCCTGCAGACCAAGTTTGTAGACCGTGTCTAGCAAGGAACAAACATTGGGCGACCGCGCCCTGCAGACCAAGTTTGTTGACCGTGTCTAGCGAGGAACAGACATCGGGCGACCACGCCCTGCAGACCAAGTTTGTAGACCGTGTCTAGCGAGGAACAAACATTGGGCGACCGCGCCCTGCAGACCAAGTTTGTTGACCGTGTCTAGCGAGGAACAGACATCGGGCGACCACGCCCTGCAGACCAAGTTTGTAGACCGTGTCTAGCGAGGAACAATCATTGGGCGACCACGCCCTGCAGACCAAGTTTGTTGACCGTGTCTAGAGGGGAACAGACACAAGACAACCGCGCTCTGCAGATCCGGTCAAGTTTGTTGACCGTGTCTAGCAAGGAACAGACATTGGGCCACCGCGCCCTGCAGGCCAAGTTTGTTGACCGTGTCTTGCGAGGAACAGACATTGGGCGACCACGCCCTGCAGACCAAGTTTGTAGATCGTGTCTTGCGAGGAACAAAAATTGGGCGACCACGCCCTGCAGACCAAGTTTGTAGACCGTGTCTTGCGAGGAACAGACATTGGGCCACCGCGCCCTGCAGGCCAAGTTTGTAGACCGTGTCTAGCAAGGAACAGACATGAGACGAATGCTGCCCATCATAAAAATGTTAAGGGACAATTCATGATATATATCACTAGGCATCTAAATTCTCCAGAAACAAATGGTAATAATTTGGAAATCAGGAATAAATGTTGAGAAATTCTCAAATTAGATCGTTACTAGACTTACTAATGAGCTTCACTTAGTTGCTGGTCAAGAGGAAAACTATCGAAATTGAAGCAAGAAAATAACATACTCGATCACGAGAAACACCCGTCTCATAGTCTCTCAATGGGTAGTACCCAATATTTCTCAATTGAGAACGCGGATCAAACCCGAGTGGAATTAGTCATACGAGTCATCTGAGGGCTTTGTTTTATTAATATCATCTATATTAATTAACTGGATTAAGAAGAAATGACATTCTCAATATTGTTGTTGAGCTTTCAAGCAGCTAGAGTGCTAGCCTGGTTGGTAGGGTATAAGCTTAGTATGTTATATAATGTTACTTCGATGCCAGTTCAAGTCCGTCGGCAAAGCAACAATAAATTTCCTGTTAAAAAAAAATAGAAGAGAGAGACTGTGCAGAAACGTGAGGACAGCCGACAGCCCTGCGCAAAGCAGCTCGCTCCACCAAAATGATATTGCCTCGGTATATATTTTCCTCTGGCTACGGACCTTAAATCCTTTGTCAGGTTTGTACCGTAGGTTGGGATTCTCCTGTATGAAGGCATACTGCCTTCGCTGGTTACGTATTGTCTGGATTATTTTTATACAAATACCTTACACCTATTGAGATTTGGGGAGGGGGGGGGGGGCACACGAAACTTAGGAAGGAAATTTGAAAAGACGAACTCCTTTAAAAAAAACCTTGTCGTTGCAGTTCCCCAAAACTACCCAATCCTAGAGTGTGACCCCAAAGCTTTCGATGTTCTTCCATTGCAGTGTAAATCTGAAGTTTTGGCCTACTTTTCATCATTTCGTGGGCCTTTAGTTCGCACCCTGCTATGTAGCTTTGGCAAGGCTTTTTATGGCTTCTTCTTATTACTCGTGGTACCACGACTCAAAGTTTGGGTTCCATTTCTATTTCATTTTTTTTCTTCATGTCGCGATTCGGTCCAGTAACTGCCATATTCGGGATTTGTCCCCGGTCCCACGCGGTCAGTGCCCCTGGTGGTGATATGATAGGTCGGAACGTCCCAATTGTTTTTCCTTTTTTTTCATCGCGCAATTTTATTTGTGAGAGTGGAATTTGGATGAAGGAAGTAGTTTGTGTGTTTTTCGACGTATTTGCCGTGTTTCTCAACAAGTTATTGTTTCCCTCGCTAAATACAGTTTGCATACACATCGGTGCTTCAAGGGTTAAAATAACTGAATCCAACCTCACTCCAGTCGTACCACGAGTAAAGGTCTTGTTTGATCAAGCGATCGTTCTCCAACATGAAAAAGGGCGATATGCGGTCCAGAGCATATCAGGTTTCCATAAATTTTCCAAGGGATAAGTGTCCCAAGAACCCCCTAGAGGATTGCACCTTCACACCTTGGCGGATTGTGCTAGCATAATTTTTGGCATAATTGGAGGAAAGAAGCATAATTTCTTAACAGAACACTGCCACGGCATAATTAGCAAATTTTAGCACTTTTAGAGCATAAGTTCATAAAATTTAGTAAATATGTTGTATTTTTTGCATAAATAAATTTAATTTAAAAGTAGTATTGATTTTGTTTTGACATGCTTAGTTACTAGGCCTCTCGGCAAATTCTGCGTGCGCGGTTAACCTTTTTGGGGAGTCTGCAAATGTGATGGTTAAGTCGTTGAATGCATTTTACAATTGGTTTAGAGATACGAGCAGCTGATTTGGGCAGCTGAGGGCCGAGACAAACTGCCATAAAACGTTAAACACAAATAAATTTACAACAACAGTTTATTTGAAAAACATCATAATTTGGTGTCGTTGTTGCGCCTATATGCAAAGAATCTACGTCACTTTGTGAGCATAATTTTGGAAATCAGGAGCATCATTTGGGAATTCTGGCATAATTTGGCAAAATTTTGAGCACTGCTAGTAGCATAATATGCCACTTTTAGGAGCACAATCCGCCAAGCTCTCCTTAGGGTAAAAACCTGCCTTTATGTCTGGCAATGCGAGTATTTGGTATTTCAGCAAATCTTGTCAACGAAAAACCGTTCATGTTTTAACTGTAGATAATTTAACATTTAAAAACTCAGACCACGAAACCTAACATGTGATTATTTTACACACAGTCAGTATGAACAGTATTTTAATATCTATTTTTTCTGTTATTATGTGCTAGATTTCTTTGGCATCTACTTGAACAAAAGTTCACGAGAGTTTGAACCCTTAAAACTACTTTCTAAGCAGTTTTTTATAGAGAGCATTGGAGAAAGTAATCTGTTTTAATATGGAACAATGAAAAAACAATAACTGTTGAAAGAGAGTGCCATAACATTTTATTTAAAAATTTAAAATTTTACTTTATTAAATAATAATGTCAAAACCCACACAAAAGAAAACGCATTAACCCGAAGCAGCAGCGGTTCCCATTAACCTTTATGACAGGGGTTGGATGCACAGAAATTGAGCAAAATCTAAAAAGGATGTACAAATTTCAGTCTTCTTAATAACTAATTACATGTAGAGAGATTTGGCATCCCAAGGACATTTCGTTTTCAGCAGTTGTCGAAAAACCAATTAGGCGTTTAATGATCTTTAGTATTTAAGATATTCCTGGTATAACGATCAACTCTCGTTTGCCCAGCAAGTTATAATTGTATTGTATATTTCCAGTAATAATGTAAAATCAGTATCACAGACCACATGAAACGCTAATATAATACAGTGCATCCTCGATGATTCGAACAGGCTGAACTCAATTTTAAAACAGGCCCTTCAGATATGCCGAAAGTTCGGAAAATCGAGGATGACCCTTTGACCATTTTCCATGTCCTGCAAAGACTTGAGAGTAGTTTTTTGGGAATTACTGAAGAAAAAACCCTGGCAGAAAAGAATGACTTTTTGTGTCTGATACTCATGATAACCACAACATAATCTGTCAACAAAGTTCAAAAGTCGACAAAAAGAAAACTCCATCAGTTTATATCCTCTGAAACAGAGTTGGATTAAGCTCTGATTGTGACCACTTTATTGCTTTTTAGAGGCAGATTTGTGCAGTTGTACAAGCATAGCAGTGTTGACTGCCATTGATTCAGCTTGAAATGGTGTTCGGATTATTGAGGTAAAGATAATCAAGGACTGGAAGCACTAAATAACAAAACAAACTTTTATTACATTAATAATATTAATTGCAAACTGTTTTTGACATGTTTTAAGGGCATTGAGATTTATTCTGGATCAGCAGTACTTGTACAGGTAATTCTTTTGATGCTCAATTGCAAATTTACTTGAAAACATGCAGTAAAAAAAAATTATCAGCATTAACCTGGTATCCATAACTAGGGCTCCACTAGGGTTTAATAACTATTGACAGCATATGATATTAATATCTGTTGATATTCATGATGGCTAGTTGTTACCTAGATTTCAACTGTAAGCTCCTTCAAGATATGAAAATCATGGGTTCTCACAAACAGAATTTTGTTCAATAGCTGTTGATTACTTGTTCTGCAATAAAATTTTTGGTCAATGTTTTTAAACTAAGATTATTGTTTCATATAACTTTAAATAAACAAACACAAATCCTTGTTTTTGGGTTGTTGCATTCACTAGGTTCTCATTTTACTGCTTTTTAGTTTAAACAAGCTTTAATCTTAAACCTAACTGCACCCACAATTTTAAATTTTAACATACCTAATTAAAAAGGTTGTCTTCTGATTTGTTGCATTGTGCACTTCCTACTGTGCATGCCCAGCACGCAACACACCATGGATGTAACAAAGCTTTGAATAGCATTGTAGGTGTCTACTATGATACAGTAACACTCGTTCTCCACAATGTTTCTAGGGCTAATACATGCTTGTCACTGTTTTTCATTTTAAGGCACCTGCAATGCTATTTGAAAATTTATAACATCCATGGTGCATTGTGGTCTTGGTATGCAACAAGGCGCAATGCACAATGCAACAAATCAAAAGACAACCTTTTTTGAGTTAGGAGTACATTTGACCTCTATTTTTTTTGGTCTTGAAATTTCCCTGCCCGCAGGGTTCTTTAAAGTATTCAATTTTTATACATCATGTAATACATGTAATTAAAATGCCAGAACCATTTTATCTTAATAATTTCTCGTTCTCGTTCAATTTTAAGTCTTTTCCAAAGAAAGTTTGTGTAGTTGTTTTTGAATTACTGGTACCAAGATGGGCTCAACTTCATTAATTCGCTGTTTAAAGTGTGCACGGTCTGCCGCTTCTCCTTCCCATGGTCCTTTTCGAGCTGAATGATATGCAAAGTTCCATGCGATCATTTGATGAATTTCAACAAGATCTGAGTCCGACTTGAAGGACACTCTCTTTCCTTTCTTTTGTGGGTAACCTTCATTTTCATTCATATTATCATAGTCAAAACCCTCTGAAGGGTCACTTGATTTGTTCACAAAGCTGCAGTCAACATTGAAGGGCTCTAAAGTTATTGACACCCCTGCACAATAATTCTGTAAAGTAGTGGGATCTTCAAAACAAATAAAAACATCACTGTCATCTGATGGGCAGTCATCATCAAGTGAGTTTTCATTCTTAAAATAGTCATCATCACCATCACAAGGTTGCCAAAACAGTTCAAAGACATCTTCAGTTTCACCATCACTGCTAGAACAACTGCCGAAGCTGTCACAATCAACAGCTTGGGAATGCACTGTCATTCGGATGATTCGTCCTTTGGCATCATAAACACATCCACTGACAGGTAACAAACTTGCAGGTTCAAGTTTCGTCCCCCATGGATAAAAATTTTGTTGGGGTGTAGCGCTTACCTCACTGACCACTGTCATCTGAGTCATTTCTGACATTAATGCACAGTTTTGTGTTACATGGCTACTTACACAAGTAGCGGATGTTTCTCTAATGGACAGATATACACTTCCAATTCCACTGTCCACACTAGACAGCCTGTTAACAGTTGGTGCTGCTACACATGTCACACTTGTTGTCAGTTCTACTGACTTAGCTTTATTCTTGGTATATTCAAAAGCCATAATATCTGTTGAAGGCTTGTTTTTCATTACATTTTTACTTTCACTGCAACTTCCACACAAATTGTGTTCCATCAGACAACCAACTGGCGAGTCAAAAGGGACCTGCCCTTTTGTCGAAATGCATCGTCCAGTACCACCACAACAGCAGTCGCAGCTCTGTGGTAAATCCATAACACAGATGCGAGAATTCTTAAAACTTGTCACAGTGGGCAGATGGTACTTTCCAAATGAACATATCTCAAGGCTTGACTCAAGAACTTGTGTGCTTCTGATCTTGGCAGCTACTCTTGTTTGTCCAAACTCCACGTTAATCTTGTTAATACATGGTTTATTTCTGATCATAGTACCTACAAGTGGGGAGATAATCCAGTAAGTGGTTGTGCAAAAGAAGAACTTGGTTTTCAGTTCTCAACTTTCGGGAAAACATCTGGTTGTCTCATTTTCGGTTTCCCCTCACAAACTACTACCAGTAAGACAATCTCAAGAAAAATGAGTCAGGCAACCAAAATGCAAATTATATTATATTGTAAATAGTGCTTACTTTGTAATGTCACAGTAGACTTGTTTTATAGAAAATTTAGATTTTCAATATACATGATGCCCCCTGGCATGGAAGTTAAGCCTTGAGACTTGGCACCTTGTCCACAATCTAATTAACAATATATTATTCCCCGAAAAGGAGGTGGAAAGTGGAATGTAATAACTCTACTGAACTAAAAAGCTGTGAAGTGAATGCTTTTCACTACGCCCGACACTGAGGGGAAGAAATGTTTCAGTATAAACTCAACAAATAAATATCACTTTCAAAAATATTTATTTCATCTGCAAAAGTCAAAGAAAGTGCAGAGATTTGTCCTGTTTTCTGCATGAATGCTAAAAAGTGACTGGATTGATAATATAAGTAGTTAACTTTTTTTATAATCAGTGTACTACATGTGTAAAAAGTGATATTGACTTGTTGGGTTTTTAAAAACTAAGACCTCATACCCACCGTATTTTCATGGAATAATTATCAAATATTCTTGTAGGAAACATACAGGTATGTACATACCCAATTGTAAATATTCAAACTTTTACTGTAACTTAAAAACTCTAAATATTAAATTTGTGACTTTCAAGATAACATGAAATGGGCAAAAAATACAGTAGTTTAAAAAAACAAAAAAAAAATCTACTCGTCATCCTGACTGTTCGATTTCATCAGAAAAGGATGTGGGGGTGTCTTATAGAAATGATGCAAGATGTTAAGTTGTGTACCGACAAAACCTCATAAGCTGCAGTTTTACAACTGAACTAATATTTAAAATTAGTTCAACAAATACTGGTAGGTAAAAGTTTTACAGCGAAATTTCATTATTTTTTCTGCACTGACTGAAGGCCAGGTTGTCTGTCGCGTGCTGAGCAGAGACGCGAAGACCTATCTATTAAAAGACCACTCAAAATCTGCCTTATGACACCGATTAACTTTTCTCAGAACTCGTATGTGTCGTAACATGTACTGAAGATAAAAAATTCCGCTTATGCAAATCAAGATGTCAAAAACAAAAAAACTAACAGATCGTAAAATCTGCTTAGAAACATACGTGGAACACAGGAATTCGTCTAATTAAATCAATCCCAAAGACATGTTTAAATGGTCAACTCCCCCAATCCCTTCAGATTAAAAACTGAAGAAAACAATATTACGCTGAACATGAAATGGTCCTTAACATAAGTAACTTACCTTGTTCTAACAATATTGCGTGAAGTAGTCGTTTCGCAAGTGACAAAAGCAGTCCAGAGGACATCAGAACTTGTCCACTTCGTCTAAACAGATCTACCAGTTTGATCATGTTGAGACTATGTAGGGCATAAGACCCCGCCATCAGCAAAATTTGAAACATTGTCCTATCTTTCACAGCCGATCCTTCAGCCGTTAACATACCACGGAGGTATAGATTCGTATATTAGAAGCCAAATGCTTTCGGCTCGTTGTTGAATCAGTAAATTCTTTGGCGCCAAAACCACACGATCTCTTGTGGAATAACAAAAACCTGGCTTGATCTCAAGTGAATTGTCAAATGTGTTCTTGGTTTTTAACGTTGTATACAAACATCTATCCATGTCTTCCTCTTTGGTCGTGTACGTAACAAATTATGACCTGTTGTATCTGAGTTTCTGTGGAAAATGCTAACAAACAAAGCATTTCCCACAGAACTCATGCACACAGTCACACAAACAAGATGATGCAACACTTCAGCGGAAGTCCAGGGGGAATGGGCCCTAGTCGGTTTTGGTTTGATGACGTAATATCTCTAGCCAGAAACCTTGATTACGTCATTCTTCTTTCGCGTGTGTTCGACATGGTACCAGTGGTTCTACATAGACTTGCCCAGATTGTGCAAGTAAAAACGTGAAAAGTTGCTCCTTAAAATGCCATAAACTGCCAAAAGTCCAAAAAATTGTTACCTAAATTTTTTAGGTTGATAGACTTGCTACCTAAATTTCAAAACATTTTACAAAATCAGAAGCTTTTTAAAATATGGTTGTCCTTCTTGATAATTTCTAGTTAAATTTTGAGCAAAACCTTAAAAATTTGCCACTGTATTTCATAAACTCGCTCACAATTAGAATATAAATTGAACGAAACAAAACCTCTGATGGTTTAATTTGACGTCTCGTTAAAGGATATGTGGGATTTTGTATTCAATAATGCTATTTAAGACTACGATGATTTCGTCCCCAGATCTCGTTTTGGCGGTCAGATCTGGGGACGAGATCAAGTCTACGGCTTCCCTGTTGACTCTACCTTCTCAGTCTCTTTTCTCAATCCATACAACGTGTCTCAAACAAAATCAACTGTTATAGCCTCTTTCTACTATTGAATCGAAGCATAACATAAGCTTTACATTTATCTTCAAGGGCCCTGCTTTGTTGTTCTAAAGTCAAACACATTGAGTCAGGAGGCCAGAAGCCCTTTCTGCCAAGGTAGAACTTGGTCAAATCATTAACAGCCCTGCAACGAGCAAAATCATTACGGGAATCACGGATAGGTTGAGGTTTTCTATCGAAATACTTACTCTAGCATGCTAAAAACCTCTAATTTGGTCAAAAGTTGCTCAAAAAGAGCCAAGAAAAGCAAAATTTGCTCGAAGTTGCTAGTACTATAGAAGGGCTGCTCATATAAACACCAAATGTTGCTCAAAAGTTGCCGAGCACAATCTCGACATGCCTTGTTCTATACAATATTAAAAGGCAGAAAATGTTTTCTTTCTTATCTGCAAAAATTAACAGTCTAAATAATAAGACGAAGAAGTGCCTGTTGTTCTAACTTATTTTAATTTTTTTTTCAAATTTTAAAATAATATGTTTGCTTGATAATTTTTTTAAAAAGTTTGCTGCCCGAAGTTTATATGGAAGTAGACAACCATTTGTTGCAGTCGGCCACGGCAACCGATAGAGTTTCAAGCAGATTAACCCTAGAAGGCATAACTGGAAGGGGGAGGGGGTCAATCTGACCTCCCCTCTCGATTTTTTTGGCTTAAAATTTTTGTTCTTTGATTGATTTCCAAAAACTTTGGCACAACTGTTCTTCGTTAGTGAGCACATCTTTTGACACTATTAGGTGACGTCACGACTGATAACGTCATCACAATTAGTCACGCAACCCGTGTGTTGACTGCAAAATCTGATTTTTTCGCTAAAAATGCGACTATTATCTCCTAAATACTGACAAATTCACTTTATTTCTTACAATTTTGTATATTCCAATCGCTAAACCATGTTTTCTCACAATTTTGAGGGTTCAATTCGAAAATCTGAAAATTCGAAAATCCAAGATGGCGGCCGCAGTGACGTCATTTATTTCGATTTGGTTGCCATGGAAACTAATTAAACACCAGGTGGTTTCGATTAATTCAAACTACATAAAACTTTCTTTATATATATACCAGATATCAAGTCAATCGGAAGAAAGGTGTAAAAAGTCGAGGGCGGTCAATCTGACCCCCCCCCCCCCTTTTGCCCTCGTGCAACTTTTATTACCTTATGCCTTCTAGGGTTAAGGAAATAATTGACTTTAGTTTGGAATCCGGGAGATCCACGCCCACCAATTTGCCCCCATCTTCAAAATTCTCAAATAATTCTTAATGTCTTGCCACACTCTTGAAAACTGCAACAAAAACCTTGTAAGTACAATGATCACATCACTTCCTTTCACGTCACTTGATTTGACTGCAACGCAACCTTGTTCCCAGGGTCTTCCGGGTGTTTTTGGATTAAAATCACCCGGAAGACCTTAGCACAAGTTTGTATTTTTGTCAGAGTTTCAATAACTCCTCTTGCACTAGAACTATTATAACAATTGTTGGGGCTTGAAGGTGGAAGGTGCAGATCAGAATTGGAAGAAACGTTTTAATCCGTTCAGAAACTGTGTTAAATTCAGAGGACGTCCAGTTTTTTTATCATTGGCACGAGTGTACAGAACTGTACGGTAGCGGGGGGGGGGGGTCGGGGGGAGGTCAAAGGCCGATGTCCGCTTTTTTCCAAAATTTTAAAACAACCGTATTATTTTCGGCAAAATCATCATTTTATTTCTTTCTTTTTTGTACGCTTTTTGGGGGGAGGGAGGGAGTTTGCAAAAAGAGTACTTTGTACGTTCGTGAAAATGATGAAAAAATTGACGACCAATAACGGAAGCTCTTAAAACAAAACGAGCCCAGCTCCCAAACTTGAACCTTTCGGACTTCTTTCTTGTCACGGCATCACGCAATTCAGAGCGAGTTTTATCTTGTCGAGTTGTCGAGCACGAGTGAAAAAAGACATTGCTCTACTCGCATTTTCTGGAGTTATCATCGGCTGTAAGTCTTGCAGCATTCTTTCGTACAAAAAAACATGCTTATCTTTTGCTCACTGCTGTCAACTTTTCCTACTTAGTCATTTATTCCACCCTACTCCCCTTCCCCTCCCCTCCCCTCCCCCTCTCCCTACATGTACTTTCCCCAGCGCATCTAAAGCTTCTTTGGTTTAATTTTGAGACACATTGTCTTAAGGGTGCTTTTGCTGTGCAATTTCCCCTCCGAAATAACTGGATTGACTTGACCTTGTGTCCTTCGGTCTACTGCCTAATACCTGATCAACTGGTTTTAAGATAGACTAAATTAACAGCCTTGGTCCTATTGCTTTACATCAATCAAGCAACTCACGCCACGGCGCCACGCTCGGTGAAAAGGGTTGAAATCTCTGCACGATTACAGAACAAAATGCCAGCCGTAATTGCATACTGGGACTGCCGAGGGGTACGTATACATACAGTGAATCCACTCCGCCAAGGAATATTTTATCTGCTGTGAGTTAGTTAAAGATCACTTTTCTGATTGTTAAAGGCTTTATCGCCTGGTATTTACTTGTGCCGAGCTTGTACTAAATGCCTGTTTCTCAGAGCAAGATTTGTCTCACACACAATTTTAACTTTCTTGGCAGAATTTTTATGCTTATGTTCGGGCAAAATTAATTTTGCTAAATTTGATGCAGCTCTCATAGTTTGCCAATTTCTAACCGATCACATGTATATAAACCGGTCGTGCCGAGTTTAGTCGACGCTGTGCATTGTCGAGATATATTTTAATGTTTTATAAGGTCTAACCTTTCACATCAGTTTGCTCAGGGAAGTGTACAATTGTTCGGGGAAAAAACCGCCGAAATTTTGGTATCATCCGAAATAATTTACATTTTTAGTCTTCTGACATATTTTCCTTGATTCTTAATGTGTTTGATTCCAGTTCAGCAAAAAGTCTCTAGTCGACAGTGCAATCGAGTGATTTAAAATCCTTGAAACGCTTTAACTTATTCATCATGAATTTCAAGATTGACAACTTTGCTGAGCAGGTAATTGAATCGCTTACATGACCTGACCCGGCTGTCACAGAAATCATTCCAATTTGATATTTTCTGTGGGAAAAATGCATAACAAACACAAAGGAAAACAAAAAGTTTCAAGGAGTGAAAATCAATGTACTTGTGGTGCCAAGAAAGCCTTCTAGGTATTAGCGTTTTTAATAAGGTAGTGCTCAATAGTTGATATATTTATATGGTTTCTAATATTTTTTCAATTTTTTTAAAAAAAGCCACTAATGGGAGCATATTTTATTTAAAGCATGCGGAGTACAGTTGCTATGGAAACAATGAGCATTTCAATAGCTAGCTTCGTTGAGAGCTTTTGATTTTGCTTAAGATAAAGAGAAAAGAAGATTCAAACAGATGATGGTTTTAATTATTTAACAGCAACAACTTTATTAGTATTCCCATAAATATATACATGGTATTACTTAAAAGAAAATATAAATAGTGTTTTGTACAGCTGCAATTTCCTGCATGAACCGCAATGAACACGAATCATCAAATGCCAGTTGGTACTGTGGGTTAAATTTAACGAAGGATTAGGCAAAATTTTAAACTAAATTCATTTTTTCTAGAAACATGTGCGTTCTCTCTAAGTATTATTTAAGTACATGCCAAAGAAACTTAATTACTTAAACACGAAGTTACGGCCCAAATCATTTTTATAAGAGGAGAGCTCGAGGTAAACCAATCTTGCGTTAAAAATTCAACCCCGGAGCGTTAGGGGGGGGGGGGGGGGCGTAATT
>JAOBRG010357929.1:0-12840 GCA_027574985.1 Umimayanthus nakama
TCTGCAGTTTCAAGAATGGCTTGTTGCACTGAATTAAATGCTGTGGCCCGAGTTTAGGCTACCAGTAGCCTCTTGTTGTTTGCAGATTACCACGCGTACTATCTGTTTTTCAAAATCTGTTTGACATTTTTAAATGTTTTTTTTTCAAACTTTAGAACACTATGATGAAAGCAAAGTTGTGCTCATGCAACAAAGCCCGAGTTAGTCAGTATATTATTTGTTGCAGCAAGTGGGGACGGAGCACAAAGTATTCCATTGCTTTAGTATATACGTCTACTGAACGGTTTAAACTAAATCTCAAACAAAAACCTTGAAACACCTGCACTAACACACCTACCTAATGATCGCTCACTTACTGAATATGTCTGCTGTAAATCATCTATTTTTTGCCAACCATTACAAATATCGTCTCTTTAAATTCATTGTGAATGCTTCAATGTATGTACACAATTACTTTGTTTTCAGGACTCGGTTCTTCAAACCCCGAATAGTGCTTATCCTGATTAAACTCTGTAGGCATTATTAAGAGTTAACCTGGAATTAGCTCCAATCGGGCTTTCATGTCAACAATCTGGTCCAGATGGTTCTAATAGTATTTACGACTTCAGTTCACTACAACTATCTTTAGAATTATTTGACAAGGGTTCCTACAGCTAGCGACCAAGCATATAAAATTTACGACCTTTTAAAGACTTTCTGAGACCCATATCAGGAAAGCTTAAGGTATAAATGTTCTTCAATCTTTCACTTAAAAGCAGGCCAACTAAGTGCATGTAACTTTTTACTCCTGTTCGATCTTGTAAGAACAGCATTCAAATTCATTCGCCTTTTCTACATGCAAGCGATCTGGGACCAAACGGTACATCATATTTTTTATTTAAGACCTTTTAAAACCGAGAATACATTCTACCCAATTTAAACATTTGCAAGGCCTTAAAAATACAAAAAATCAAAAACAAAATCACAAGGCGAGGAAGGAAGCCCAATTCACGGGAATCGTTTGCACATATTTTCTCAGAAACAAAGATAAACTCAATCTACAGTAATATCGAGCATCAAAACGACAAAACTTCCTCTTCTGTAAAACTACTACCTCAACGAAATTTTGGTCTGTTTTCTGCCTTTACCACCCTAAAATATTTGTACATAAAGAAAAGAGAAAAGAAATACTCCGTAGGGAAAACCAAGTACAGAAACTTTACACAGCTACCCTAATTTTTTTAAAACATTACTTACTATATATCCACTGTATTGCATGATGTGGGCACTACGTGCCAACTGCTAGTTGATGGTAAAAGTGCTCTGTAATTGGTCTAGAACTGCTTTCCAAACAGTGTAAGTAATAAAATAATTAAGTCATTTGTTTTGGTCGTCTTGATAAAAAAGAAATAGTTAAATGATGTCCACAGCTCCGAAATTGAGCAATGCACTTTCTGTTAGTGTGCAGCTCTCAGCACAAGTTGTTAAATATTTGAGAATGCGCAAAGCATTCCAATTCAAAACTCCGATTCTTAATGGCCCTGCAATACGATCGCGTACCGTACTAGAGTATAATATGCCAGCGTATCAACATACGTCAGGGCTACGTTACCCATAGGTTGTGTACGTTTCAAGCACGGTCGCACACGCGGCCAAACTGCAAAAATCTATTTGAAATCTTGCTAACAAACATAAAAGAATGTTCGCCAAGATGGCTGACCGTGACACGTGAACTTGAGTGAAAGGTTCATACAGTGCGCATGTATATAAATGTGCCGTGATGCACTGAATGCTGGGAAGCTCACGTAATCCTCCTTGCTTGCTAAGCAAATCTGTACGTATTCGGGTGTATGGTTTAAACGTTACGCATATGCGGAATACACGAAAGCTGCGTTAGAGGTACGTTGCTCATAAGTCTTGTACGTTGGCCATACGCAGGTGATCGATACGCCACTCATTAGGCTACTCATGGTCAAAACTGTAACTATTTGAACATTAAAGGGCACTTTGACTGTATAAAAATTACTTTGTGAATTTTCATACGCAACTCATACTCTCATTTCTCACCATACGCAACAGTATGACAGGGCCATTAATATTAACTAGTTTTATTATATGGCTGAGTGATTTCGCGTGCTGCGATGGTCAATTCCTGGTCCGTAAGTACGGACCGCTAGCTCTTGATCACCTTATCAAAACCGGAATAACCAACAAAGCCATATAATAAACATCTTATTAGCCTCGTTTGCTCAGTCCGTAAGGCAAGTTATGGATCCTCGTTTTTTCCTTTCTTGTTTTCATGGCCCGCACGCTTCGCGCTTGGGCAATAAAAGGAAGGAAAAAACTCGGTCCATAACTTGCCGTACGGACCTCGCGCTCGGCTAATAAGAGGTATTTATTTTCCGTGCTTTAAAAAATAAGCACACGACTCCTAAGCTGAGTTAATCAGAGTTACCGAGCACCACTTTGCAATGACTTACAAACGTTCCAGGTATCAATCGAAGTCACAATCAAAACTTCCACCAGAGGACCAAGAATGGTCAGAATCCCAACCCCCACCCCACCCATGATGTCCCCCCATTGCACTTCCCATCATGTAACCCAGTGCCATGCCACCGACGGCTCCTCCAGCCGCACCCATCAACATGTTCTTGTTCCGACTACTTTTGCTATTGGAAGAATTTTGAACATAGACAGTCTGTGGTTGTTGTGGACGAACCCCCTGAACGAGACCTGTCCCTGGTGTGTAATGCTGTTGTCTAGGGTACTGGCCAGGGGAAGGTGCATATCCTGGCGCTGGGGCGTACCCAGCAGGTGGCTGGCCATATTGTTGTGGTGGGGGCGGCTGCTGGGGGTACGGTTGTGGTGGATAAGCTGTGGGCTGCTGAGGATATGGCATGGGTGGCTGTTGCGGGTAGGGTGCAGCTGGTGGTTGCTGGGGATACGGCATGGGAGGTTGCGGCGGATATGGTGTAGGGGATGCCTGTGGTTGTGGCGGCGTTGGATATGGCGCCTGTCCATAGGGCGGAGGTGCGGCTGCACCAGAATAAGGAGGACCGGGGTAAGGGGGCGGGGCACCTGTCAGAAAGACTTAACATTAGTAACAAAATCAGTATTCAATGCATTAGAACCAAACCGCTGAATATTGCCTCTGCTGGAGTAACTGAGGGAACAAGTTATAGCATATACGGTGTAAGAGAGAGACTGGTCATTATTTATGGAGCATGCTAGGCCGTGAAAAATTGACCTGGATCATTTCTACAGTATGAATTTCGAAAACTTGTAGAATGAGATAATGCTTCTGAAAGTCTGCCTTCTTCTGACAACGCTTGTTTTCAAAAACAAAATGTTTGAGAAGAAAAGTTTCTAACAAATCAAAGAATGTTTTAGAAATAATGATAAATACACAGGTGGTGCGGTGTTATAAAAACATCACATGTTTTCAGCCTGCTCACCGTATGGCTGGGGTCCTCCTGGCGCCGCTTGGGGGTATTGTGGCATAGGGGGACCAGCCCCAGCATTACCATGGTAGGCCAACTAACAGAATAAAATCAATACACAGAATTTAACCTTGATTTTGCTTATAACTGTGTAAATATCCTAATAACTAACTAATGGAATACATAACTATGGCATCAAGTTAAACATTTATTTCTAAAATCATATCCTCTATCCCAGGCTGTGCTTAAGTTGGAGCCTAGCTCTGTTGCGCATGCCTCACCTTGATTATTTTTTGTTTATTATTTGTAATATTATTATTATTATTGTTCACATTATTTTGTATAAGGTGGAAGCTTATTAAATAAATAAATAAATAAATAAAGTGAACATTCTAAATGCTATAAAAAAAATTAAAGGATCGAAATGAAAAAAGATGAGTTCGCTTTCCCAGTTGCTGGGTAAGTACTATGGACTGTATTTACTTATCCCAGGGGAACACACTCCACTTGCCTTGACGATTGGTATCGGGAACTGTATTTACTTACCCCATAGGGTAGGATTGTGAATATGTTTACATGTACTTAGTCTGCGGGACAGAGTCAGGGCTCACAATTAGTGTTTGTATCAATGCGTAGCGCCAGGGGATCACATGTATGTACTTAGCCAAGAGGGTTGGGTTAGGGATCCCATGTACTAACATCAGGGGGGAGGGGTTGGGGATCACATGTACTAACATCAGGGGGGGTTGGGAATCACATTTATCTACCTCAGGGGTTTGGGCTAGTTTTCAAAAGTATCTAATCCAGATGTTGGGTTTGGGACACATATTTTTACCAAAGGGGGTTGTGTTAGAAATCAGATGTACAGTATCTACTGAAGGAGGTTGGGTGGGGGGTCACATGTACTTCCCCTAGGGGGTGGGGTTTGGATGACAAATTCTTACCCCAGGGGTAGGGTTGAGTAGTGGATAACATGTACTTACTGGCTTTCTTCCTTCCTCCAGAGCTGTTATCCACTCACTGAAAAAGATCATTTTAGCATGTTCAGCTTTCTGAGAAATAAAGTTTCAAAGTGACAGAAACTTGTAGCTACAGTTTTAAACAACAAAGATATTTCATAATCTGGGCATGACTACGCTATAAAAAATACATTTGGTCAAATAATTCAATAACTTTTCCATGAGTTCCTGGCCATTTTTCTAAAATCTTTGATTCTATGATTATTGTTCATTCATTACATAATGCATTATTTTATAACTGAAGTGAACATTAGCTACCACTTGTTTTTTTTTTGTCTCTTGCTCTCCAGCATTTTACAGAAGTCTCCCCCATTACAGTATAATAGCTAACAACTAGCAGATGTGACATGTCGACGCAATGTAAACACTTTAATTAATATCTACTCAACAAAAGTTCTAGCCCCCCAAAAATCTCTGGCATATGCATTTTGAGCTTCAGGGAATGACATCTCTTTTGTTTCAAATATTCAATAGTTTTGCTATCTAACCTAAACTTTCGATCCCTCAGATTATAACCAAAGTAACACATCTCGTTTTCACTACAAGTCTAAAATTTAGAAAAAAAAATCAGATGTTTGTATTTTGTACAGAAAGTTAACTGTCCAAAAATAAAACCATCATAAAAATTTAAGCAACTGAAGTCTTACAGTATAGGATTAAAGGAACTGAATGTCTCGAGATGTTGTCAAGATCCGCGGTGTGGCATGGAATTGTTTGAGGGACATTAGTTCATATTATGTACATAGATGTATATATATACACCTAGTTCAAAAAAGGTTGACTAACAAGAAATACAAGTCATCAAAGATATGAGGCAAAGGAATGTTGGATAATAGCTTAGAAATATGCGAGTCACTTTTCAACGGATCTAATTGCGGCTTCAACAGATTGCTGTTTCAGTAAGACAGAAACAGAGACCACTCGCAAACGGAAACCATAATAATAAGTTTTTTACCCAGTATACTACAGGGTCATTTCTTTCATGATTTATGCTTATTTATGGTCAACCTTTCTTGAAATAGGTGTATATGTATACCAGTATATCATGTGGATATTAAGCAGCCCAGTTTTGCATACTGCTAAATGCAATTATAATAAGCTTGGTTCAAAAGCTCTGTTGGCAGCGTCCCAGACATTGGCAATGACCAGTGCATATGAGTACTCATAAGCATGGCGTAGAACCACGGATGCATGTGTGTTTCCAGCTGTAAGCAGCATCCCAGACAGTGTGGTGGCAATGACTGGGGCATATGTGTTATTATAATATTATATTGTTATTATTAATTATTATTATTATTATAATTATAGTTACAATGGAGTGATTTTATACTGAAAACAATAGAATTTCCCTGCATTTTGTAGATCATGGAGCATTAGCTCCTTGTGTTTGAATTTTTTTTATTAACTAAATGATGTTAGAATCCTGCGAGAAAAACAACAAAATTTGAGTCTGACTAAAAGGTCAGGCAAACTGATGAAAAAATAAAAGTAAAACTTTTAATAAGGGTTCAATTGATAAATAATGATTCCGTAAGAACTGACCAAAACAATAAAAAATAAAAAATGTTTTCACACAGAGCCAACTATTCACTTGTTTGTTTTTCCTCTGCTCAGCAAAAGTATCTATTATATTCATCATATGACTAGTCCCTATATAGTGGCACTCTTCAGACCACAACAGACAGATGTTTCAATTAAGTGTGTACTATGTCTTGGACGCCATATAAATGTTGGAAGAGTTGAAATCATTATACAACTCTTCCAGCACTGCATGCAGACAGGGAAGTCCCAGACATAACCCAAAACACCACTGACAATAATAATATAGCCGGAGACAAACCCAAGATGGTGCTAGGGCACTTCCTGGCCAGCTCTTGTGGAGCTTTAAATTATACGGAAACCAAGCTTTATGTATGGTGACCAAAATCTTTGTCTGGATACTTGCCTAAAGTTAGGCAAAAAAGGTTCTTTAAATTGGATGTCTCCAAGCCGAGTATGCATCTGAAAGTTTAACATCTGAACATATTTGCAAAGTACCAGGGGGTCATAAAACTATGCCATCTGAAAAGGGGGAGATAGGTTAGGATTTTGTCTGGAATAATTCAATAAACCACTGGCAGAATTGGTTACTTATTAATTGCTGTTGTGTTTTCAAAACATCTGCAGGATTTGTAGTCTTGTTTATATTCAGATGACAAGAAACAGAAAGATCGTTACAGCTAGTTCCTGAAAATCAGTACTACTGAAACAATAGTTTGCTTTAAAAACCAATCAACATTTTAAGAACTTACATAAACATCAAGTACACCGTAGTTAAGTTAAGATAGATCAATATTAATAGATATTTCGTAAGAGTAAGACACGAATTGAAATATGTATGCCTACGTACTAATGGTCGCAGTCTAGTCGAAACTTTATACGAAAGGTACAATCACAAGATTTGCAGTGCTTCATCTGGTAGCTGCCTTTTGAATTCGTTGTTTCCTTACCTGCATTCAGCTTCCGTTTCTGCGCACAGAAACCAAGTTCGTTCGGGAGAAGAAACACAAAACAAAGCGTTAATACTGCTATCCTTCGGCGCCTTTACTCCTTCGCCGACTGCGTAGCCGCGGTCGATTCGTCGACACTCGATTTTCATGTGGATTTTTCCGTCTGCCTCTTTATCGCCTGGATCTTGATAATAACAGAACTCGCCATCTTTGAACAGAGTGAAATACCTTTTCTTCCAACTGTTCTTGAAGAAGCCGCCTTGAGTGTCAGAAGAAATGCAAGTGAGTTTATACTCGACAAATTATCAAACGCAACAGTGCGCGAACTAAGCGAATGCATCAAAACATGAGTTTGCTTACTTAGTTTTAGAAGCCATCCACTTTTTATCGTGCCCATGTTGTAATGAACTGATTCGGTAAAGTATTAACAGCAACAGCTACACTACTTTCGCTTGTTGCATGTATTTTAAAATACTTGTTGCACACCACACGTAAACTTTGACAACATGATCTAAATATAGATTTGAGTCAATGACGTCACAGCACTTGAAGGGCTTCGCAAATGCAATGTCATAAAAAACACCGAGTTGATATCTCCCACTCCTTGTATATGATTTTGAACAACAGAAATGCAAAGAGCTTGTCGAAGCCGGTTTTGCAGGGCATCTTTCTCCTGCAGTGCCAGGCATTGTGCGAGAAAATACAGCAAATGTAGCAAAACTTGACATGAGGCCTCGATTGCAAGTTTTGATTAGCACTGGAATAAGCAAATCATGGGGCGAGGACGTCTGCAAAACCGTTCATCACGTCGTGTAAACACAAAAATTTCGTTTGACCTTGAAAAACTCGTTTACTTTTTGTTCCATCTGACTCCGTCTGACGATACCACAAAGATATAAAGTGGTTGTTATGTAGTTAAACTGTTCGTTTGCCCAGTTATAAAGAGCCGTTACAGACTTTATAGCTTAAAGTTAAACACAACTTTGTTTCAACCACAGGCTTAATGATACACAGTTTTGCAGATGACGTCACAAGGTCAGATTAGCTGTTTGTAATAATAATAATAATAATAATAATAATATAATAATAATAGTTTTGCAGATGACGTCACAAGGTCAGATTAGCTGGTTGTGGGGGCAAAAAGCACTTTAAATGTTGAACTAATGGGCCAAAATTTGACCGATTAAAGACTTTTTCCCCCACACAATGCCAACAAGGGAATAGACCTAGCAAAAATTTGTGTTAGCAAAATAGTCTATTATTTTGGCGCATGAAAATCGAGGAGAGGGGGCTGGGGCCGAGGGTGGCTGCATTTTGATAACAGAAAATTTTGAAGTTGATATTAAAAGAGCCAGCGCAATAGCTATAGGCCTAAGGTCATATATACCTCTTATTAGCCGAGTGCGAGGTCCGTACGGCAAGTTATGGACCGAGTTTTTTCCTTCCTTTTATGGATCCAAGCGCGAAGCGCGCGGGCCATGAAAACAAGGAAGGAAAAAACGAGGATCCATAACTTGCCGTACGGCTACTTACGGACCTGGAATTGACCAATCACAGCACGCGAAATCATTCGGCCATATGATAAATAGCCTTATGCAATATGGTTGATCTGTGGCTTCCACATAGCATATACCAGTTTGCCCAGGCCGATTAAAGAAGAAGTCGGGCCACAATAGCTACACTAGTAAAAAGATAGCAAAAATAATTTCTAAGTAAATCCATACTATTCTTCCGTTACTACCACCTATTCCTCTTCCCAAGTAAATTATAGTACAGTTTTCTTTCTTTCGTTATTTTGCTATTTCGCTTTGGTGATTTATTTGTCGCACTAAGAGTAATCTGTATTTCTTAGCCAGATACCTGTGCTCCGTGTTCTGCTTGTGCCTATTGTGTATGTGTTTCAGATCAAATATCAATTTAACCCTTCCCAGGCTGGGCGTTTCAGACCTTAAAATGGCTGGGGGGGGGGGGGGAGGTACAAAGTTATTCTGGGATAAGTGAAGTGAAACTCGCCACAATCAATGTTTTTCAGTTTGGAGATGTAAATCTAAGAAGTTTATAAGTGGTTACGTAATGATGACAGCATCATGATGTCATATGATTCCTCCTTTTGAAAATATTATTTGCTTCCCAGACCTACTGCTTTATCTTTTAGAAATAATTTTGATAAGCCAAAACCCTTCAATATTTTTTTCAGTTACGCGTGTTTTTCTCTACTGTTGTAATGAAATGGGTAAATAAGTTGTTTATCATGCTGTTTTTGTTGTTGTTGTTATTTAAGGTTACCGTTCACCTTGAGCGGTGTTTTCAGTTTTCCGTACATAACTCCGTTAATACACATCGGATACCCACAAACCTATATATCAGTGAAAAGCTTATTAAATTATCTAAATGATGGTGGAAAAATTATACAAAAAAATGGTTTATAAACGAATGCGAGCATCATAATTCAAACTGTTTATTTCATTTTTAGACGTCAATGCGGCTGTCATTTTTATTTTCAACCATTTTTAGTTTGTTTATGAGATTCAGCACAATATTTACTCTAATTCCGTCCTTGCGATTTGTAATTGAATGCGCCATGAATTTTCTACAGGTATTTGAAGAAAATTCCATATTTGCAGCGTAGACAACTGCTCTGATTGAGTCATAAAAATCCATTGGAACGGAATTTCAAAATTCGCCAGGATGGTTTTCATCTTCAGCTATTGTTTTATGAACCTGCTAAATTTGACGGTATAAGGTTAAAAATTGGGGGAGCATTGATCCCTTGCGTTGTCGCAGTTTTAGCCAAAACATGTCTCGAGAAATTCACTCCTAAAGCACGCCGCACGTCACACAATTTCACTTCCGGTAAAAACTCTCGTTCGTCATATCTCGCAAAGTATTAAACGTATTGAAAAGCATTTTTTCTACTAGAAGCTCATTTAATGCATTTTTATTTTCTGCGAAAATCTCAATTTCGAAATTTTGAACCGTTCCTACGTGAACGGTAGCCTTAATGCTTTCAGATTTTAAAATTTTCTTGGGGGGATGGGGGGGGGGCTTGCCCCCCAACCCCCCTAGCGCCTTGCGCCTTCGGTGCTCGTTAAAGTTTCCCCTATCATTAAAGGTTGTACCGGATAATTTCAGTTAAATAGCCCGTTGGTTGGACAGTCTACGTTGAGTGTCTTCGAAACTAGCATAGTGTGTCATTCAAAACGTTAGTTATTCGGTCCAGGTTCTTTAGGTGCGCTGGGGGGGGCGAACCCCCCCCCCCCCCCCCCCGCACGCGCCTAAAATGTGACTTAAAAGTAGCCATAGTTGCGTTGTTTCTGGATTATATCGGCCAGAGGTGGAGAGTTCCAGCCCTTAAAAGTGTGAAAATATATCCGTTGCAGGCAGAAGACTTCCATTACAAAAAAGAAAAACATTCCTATAAAGCTAAGTGGCACAGGAATGATAAACAGATGGGTAAAACTGTCACTAAGCAGGTGCAGGTATTTCACTCTCCCGGCAAGTAAAATAACTTATCCGGATAAAGCTCAGAATCTCTTTTAAGCCAACTAAAGTTTTCTTTATAAGCAAACAGTATCACGAAGGACTGGGATGGTGTGTAAACTTAGGCATTTTGAATCACAGTGACATTTTAAGTATTATCGGCTGCTGTATGATTTACAGGTATCCACTCTAGTATAGTACAACTCTAATAAATGCTCCGGGCTTAAAGCAAAACTAGACTGCTAGGATGTTAACACCATAGTTACTGGGTTAGCTATAAGCCACTTTCAAAAAACCAGAAGATTGAGTGTTACTCGAGTTCTTATGAGCGGTAAATCAGTGCACGCGCGTGCAGTAATGATTTTTAAACCAGATAAAACTCTATTCTTCCTTTGAAGAGAGTTTCAGCTCAATTCGGCTTAGTTACACTTATGCCGAAATTGCAAAACGCAATGTTTATACATAGTTTTTATTATAATCGTGGCCTACGTGAACCGAGCTCCCAAACTATTCCAAATAGCTGCACAAACGAAAAAAAAGAGCCAGAAAATCAAGTACTACACAAACTAAAGAAAAATGGAAAAGTCTTCACATAACGTGTTGCTTTTTAGAGCTTAGAACTGGACATCTACAAATGTCTGGATTTAGATAGTGTATTAAGTTTGGATATTATGTGTGTTGATTCGAAAATCGATTCGGAAGGCATCGGGTAGCAGAGTTTAATTCCTACTCTACCTGCAGTGCAAGAAGGCCTGGAGCTAGGGCAAACATTCGGGCACAAAACTTTCAGGTTTATTTCACAAATGCACACCACGTATGCAATAGCAGGTTGTACTTTGAACAGAAATATGCCCGCACTACAGCATAATTGCTAATTGAGGCGGGAGCATACGAAAATTCTATATTACTTTCTATTTAATTGCACTACTCAAAAGGTAATGTAGAATAAGTGGAATAAGGTATACCCTGAAACTATGAAAAAAGTTTGAAAAGTAACACGTGAAAGCACAGCAGTACGAATTGGTGACCGTTCAACTTGAGAAGCCCCCAACATGTACCGCTTTTAAACCGAAAAAAATGCCTGTCTTGTTTTTCAGTGGGGGAAAAAATATCTCATCAAAAATTCTTTTTGCTGGCTTGGTTTGCGCTTTTCTGGCATTTCGGTCTGCCCAGGTTGTAAAGGATATAGGCTTAGCTACAAAAACTCGGATATCTTTTTTTAGAGAAATGGCGATGATTCAACATTTTGAAGTATTTATAAGCTGTTTTGCAGTTTTCTGAGATATTGAGCAATTTTATGGCTCTCTATTGATGTCAGGCTCTTTTAGGTATTTAGGTGAACAGTAAATTGCTACACGATCAGCGGTTGCTCCGATACATTTTTGAACTATAAGGCTTCAATAATAGCTTGTCTGCATCCTGTGGGAGTTACATATCAAGTTTAAACGGCTCTGAACTGACAGAAAATCTATCCACTTGTATTTGCCTCGTGTCGCTCAAACGCTTCTTTCATACTGTCCCGCAAAGTTTACGCATGCATCCATAACTCGATTGGCGCACGATTAGCTTGGAGTAATCTTAAATAATTCAATATTGGTACGGACCAGCGCTTTTTTGCTAATTTGTGAGGAAACATATCTGCAGCGCTCTACGGTTTCAGCACAATTCCTCGGGTGCTCTCTTTCGATTTCGTGATTGTTACCTTCATTTTACAACTTCCTTTTCCACTTTCTTAACTGCTTGTGGCTTTCCAGATTTACTTACAGATATTGAGATTTAGACGCAAGGACGTACCTCTGTGAGTTTTATCTGCAAGAAACACGAGAAAAATCCAACTCTGCTATAGTTATTCAAAACCTCTTCATCGGATCACTTTATATCCTTGATACCAGTTGAAGTAATTAGCTCAGGTCAAAATTTTAGAATCTATTTTGTTAGTTTGTGAGAACATTCTTACTGTTGTTTTGTGTAAAGCCGGCGAAGAAAGACAAACTTATACGAGCCCGTCAAAACCATTGGGCAGACTTTCCCCTTGCTACGGCCCTCCTTTTAAATACGGCCGAATCATGTTTATGCAGAGCGATATACACAATTTATAAAACTCATGCGTATAAATGAGCTACGCCTCCCCTCAACTGGAGCTTACTGGGACAAACAAAAATTTGTTTACAGTGCATTCAAGGATTGAAGTTCGCTTGACCCTGATGTTAGGTGTAGTAGTTGCATTTTAAAATTAGATTAAAGGGTTCTTGCTTTGGGTTTTTATACTTTTTAAACTTTTAGATTGTTTATATTCTTCTATCTATTTTACAACTGTTGTCAATCTATACACACGTCAACTTACTGTATCATAACTTTATTTATTATATAAACTGCAGTGTTTTACAAGGATTTCTACCACCGAGAAATGTGGTATCTGAACACACGTAAAAA
>JAOBRG010357940.1:0-12838 GCA_027574985.1 Umimayanthus nakama
CTCTTGTTTGCAATGGTATCCATCTTGAAATTCACTTTCATTATGAAGCAGGCATTGAAACAAAAGGTCTTAAGAAAGTTTAGTAACACTGACAAGAGTGTAGAAAGTTCAAACGGACGTTTTAGCAACCAATAACATGAATATCATAGGGACCTTTGGAAATAGCCCCTGGGAAGATATCCTAGCAAGACATCCTGGAAATAGCTACCAGGAAACTACCCTTAGAAATAGTCCCATGGAATTAGCTTCTTGAAATAGCTACTGGCAATAGTTTCTAGAAATATGTGTACATACATATACACTGTAGGAAATTAGCCCCTTAGAAAATAATGGCAGCTTCAAACACCTCATGGAAATAGCTCAGGCTGCAAACAGCTCCTGGAATTAACTCCTGGAAACAACCCTGAAAATAGCTCCTGGAAATAGCTCCTAGCAATACAGTAAGAAGCTGTGAGTAAAAACCTGTATTTTTGCAAGTTAGGCTAAACAGGTTCTTACATAAATGGTATGTAACAAAAATCTAGGGTCATTAGGTTCTTAATAGGTTCTTCATTTCTGGGAAGTTTTACAATAGCACTGATGGGTACAGTGTATATTTAAAAAATTAAGAACCTTGTTTCAAATTTTAGGCTAAATAGGTTCTTACATAGAGGGAGTACAGCTGGAAAACTTTAGCATAACAGGTTCTTAAAAATTAGGTTCTTACTTGCGGGTTTTTAATGTAGCCCCTGAACCAACACCACTCACTTTTCTGGCACAGCTCCTGGGCCTTGTCATAATCCTCATCCATCACAGCCTGGAGAAACTATGAAATTGATTTACAATTAATAAATTGAGGTAACATAGTGAGCATATCAATATTAATTATCAATAGTAGTACATGTGAAACCACTGCATATGCAACAGAAAATCTGTCCGCTGTTTCCACTAGTATCTCTATCAGTATGATTGATATCCTGATACAAGCTAGTTTTGTGCTCTCAGTAAACAATTTTGAAACCTCAAAAAGTGGTATATTTATATTATGAAAGTCCTTTGGTAATGTTCAGTTACACTCAAGACAATTATACAAACTGACAGGCAACTTATGGAACCCTGCCTTTGGACAACCCCTTAATGCAACCACCTTGTTATAATGACAACTTTCCTTTAGCCTAGCATGCAAATGGCCATATATTTTCTTATAAATAATTACAACCTGTTAATTCAACCATCCCCTTGTTATGATGACTCTCTTTGTGCCTGTTGGTAGTTGTTTAATTGGGGTTAATTCCACCATAAGTTTTTCCTACTAGTTGATGAAAAACAGTTCAAGACAAATATGTATCAAAGAAACTATGTTAGAAAGAGTAAAACTAGCTAAAATACAAACTGTATGATATATAATTGGAAATAACAGAGTTTACCTCTCCCTTTAGCTCCAGAGGAGCATGGACTTTTTCTTGATCTGTTTTCAATGGCTTTTCTTTCTCACTCTCCTCAGTGTCAGAATCTGAAGAAGAGGAGCTGAGAGATTCATCATCATCGTCCTCGTCATCACTCTTGTCTGCAGATGCCGAACCGTTGGTGATTATGTTGCCACCAGACCCAACTAAGTTTGAAGTCGGTTTGTCATGACTGATCTTCAACTTTAAACGAAGCTTCTCACTCATCTGCTGTCCTGCAAGTGAAGAAATATAATTTATTGTCTACAAACAATGCAATTTTTTAACCACCAATTCAAACCTGAGCATGTCAAAGTTTTGCCTTGTAAACAAATACAAAAAAAAACAATATTCTAAATTATATCTTAAGAAAGCTGCAAAACTTTATTTTGAAGTCTATACCAGTTCTAGTCACTACTAAACACAAGTATATATTGGTGATTGCCTGCCTACAAAAAGAGGTCACCTTTATCAGTCTTCTTGAATTATGACACATTTTGCTTTATTGTAACAGCTTGTACGACAAAGATAACTTAAGTGTTCTGCTTGGTTCTTGAGGAGTCTGAATTTAGGTGCCACTGTCATTAACGATTGTGGTTTTCTGTTAATGACCAACTGATGTGCACTTTGTCACAGAACTGCATCTGTGAAGTAAAGAAATTACACTTGAATATCCAGGATGGCATTTGAAAAATTGTCAAATAGTGAAATACTAATTTACCTTCAATGTTTGGTTTTTCAGAAATACATGTATCAAGCTTCAGCTGTTATTGTATTAAATTCACTAATTAGAATTGCTCAGTTGGCAATACAACAAGGTCTCAGTTTGATGTATACCCAACAGACCTCACTCCAAGTTAACAAGTAGTTTAAAATAATATTATAATTTTTATAATAATTCAAATCTTAAAAACTTTACTTAAATATTTTAGATAGCAATTTGTCAGGTGTTGGTTTGATTTTTTGTTGATTACTGTTACCTTAAACTCACAGGAATCATCTACATTTAGGGATAGCGGAGCAGGGGGGCAGGAGGGGCATGTGCCCCAAAATATTCTTAAAACTAATGCTCCGCAGTCCCTGACATAAGTAGGCTCTCCAGTTGCCCCAGTGCATAGTAGAGACCTGTAACTTAATCTCATAGTAAATTTCTATAATAATGTTTTTAAAATATTTAGCACCAGGTTTTGTACTTTGTAGAATTGAAAATTTGATGTAAAATCTAGTCTATCCTAAAACCTGTGACTTATGACAAACCAGGGTCAGTCACAATTTATGGTAAAAATAGAATTAGTTTATATACCTCTACAGCTTTCACCTTTACTGCCTGTACCATGTCCCCCTCCTGATATCCTAGCACCTGCACTGTTTCTCCTTGGCTCATCCTCTGCAAGCTCTGATCTTCTTGCCATCAGCAGTTTTCTCTCAATGTGGCCAGCGCTGCCTGCGTGGCTTTCATTCGGCCCTGAACCTGAACTGGCTCTTGGCGTGGTGCCAGATTCAAATTTAACAGAACCTGGTTCTGGGAAAATCAGTTTTTAAAAATTTCATTAAATAATTGTTTTAAATTAAATGCATTGTCTGCAGTAAATATAGTTAACAGATGACAATTTGAGTTATACATGTATAATTATGTACTTCAGGTTTGCTGCAAACTGTTTTTCAACCTTGTTTGACATTTTAAAAAATGATCTTGGTTGATTTTTAAAATTGATCTTATTAATTTATGTTTGATTTATTACTCCATTACATAAAGGAGAGACTGTGCAAATTTAGTTAAAGTTTCCTTTATACCAGTTTAACAAAACAAATAATTAATAAACAGACTTACCTGGGGAGAGTACAATCAGTCCCTCGGATGAATTCTACAACAGAAACAGAAATCTTGTTTAAAGAAACTTAGAATATCAACAAAATGCCCATTAATACACTAATATTATGGTTAAGAGTTATCTATACACTGTAGCTACTAAAGAGTCCACATATGAACTTTCAGCTGTGCAGCCCCTCTGGGAATATTTTTTTGACCTTCTTATCATAAACAGGGTACATCATTTTATATTTTATGGATTTTCAAGAGTTTATCATAAACTAGGTCTGTTAATTATGTGCTTTTGCAATTCAATGTTTAAAGTCGTGAACAGGGTAAAATTTCTGAGAATTTTTCTCATAAACAGGGTAAAGTTTGTAGTGCCATGGTCATTTGAAAACCTACAGTATCTAATGAACATACAAAAACACAGGCTCCCAGCTACGATTTTTGTGTGGTGGTGCATACCTCAAGAACTAGTGCTCACTAAATAACTAATATTGGAACATTAGGCCATGCAAGTTTCAAAGACACAAAGGTTCTAGGGTGTGTGAGGGCATTTTGCTCCAGAAAAAATGAAATTTGTGGTCCTAAAACTGCTGTCCATTTTGGCTCTTAAGGGGGGGGGTGCATGGTCACCCTGTTCACCCCCCTGCCAACAGGCCCGAAACATACTATAGATATTTTGTTACATTTATAGTTACCTTTCTAACATTTCTTGTGATGGAGCCAGCCGAGATGGGCCTGAAATTAATACATGTGGATGTGAGTGGTTAAGTCCCTTAATCACAAAAGAAGCCATCCTATATACCATAAACTTGTGTGTGCATAAACACATGATTCAAAAAGTTGGTGTATCCAAGTATGTTCACCCATCAGCTCACAAATAATAAACTGTCATAAATGCTTTAGATGTCTGGTTTTTCATTAAAGAAATATCAATTCATGTAAGTCCAAAATGTATCACAATGTACTCAGAGCTAGATTTTAGCAAACAGGAGAAAGTCTTCTATGTTATTGCTTCACAAACCATTTTAGTATTACACAAAATACTTCTCATTACTATTGCTGCCACTAGAATTTTACCCTGTGAAAATGCTGCAGGCATTATTGTAGAAATTAAACTTGGTTCTAGATACTTCTGCATTAATGCTTGCAACAATTTTGAGGCTGACTCATGAATTTTCATGGTCACTCATGGGTGCAACATCCACATTTTAAAAATCCAACCTTATTAATTGCGTGCATTATTGCACAGTGAGTCTGGACGCGTCAAACCGATTCTAATACTTCTGCAACACTGTCTGCAACAAGGTCAGAGAGTAAAACACTTAATACTAATCACAACCTTTACGAGTAGTTTTTCATGCATTACTGTAATCAGTGATTACTGCACCGTATGTCATAGACTTAAGAAACGAATATTGTAATTGAATGCAGTCGAATGCGTATTTGATATTCAATTTGCATGTATGAACCACTTCATTACCTGGATTCACTTTCAGTACGGCTGTTTGTACTTGCCATTGGAGTCTAAGGTCTTATTCCACAGTCGAAACTCAACCAAATCGAACTGTTAGGCGACGCATTCTGCAGTTCAGTTCATCGGCCATGTCAATTGTAATGAACGTACGAATGGACGCTCAAAAGCTTAAAAACTAAACATAAAACTCCCCTCTTTTATCAAGGAAGGATCAACTTTTCTCGGACCGGTCTATTTTTTAAACCACATTGACAAAAAAGCGAGTTTTTCCAGTGTATTTGAATTCTTCTAATTTGGGACCGCAACGACCGCCATTTTGAAGCTTCGCCCGCGCAGAACTAACACAGCGGCTTCCCAACAAAGAGAATGCGCGCTCACAGTCACAGGTTGTATTGTTCTTAGGTGGGTTCACAAGTGCCCCGTGAATTGCATCCGTGTACAAACTAACAAAGATGGCGAATTCTCACATTTGTTCCTGCTTTGGTGGTTTACGGCCTCGCTACAAAAGGCTTGTGGACAATATCTTTCCTCCTGATCCTAGAAGCGGTCTTGTAAAAGCTAATATGGATAAGCTAATTTTTTATGCACTTTCTTCGCCCGAAAAACTTGATCGAATTGGTGATTACTTGGCAAGGAAGTTGAGTCGACATGTTGATAGAAGGCGCCACGCATTTGTTGTGATTGCGATGGAAGCGCTGGATCAGCTCCTACTTGCTTGTCATGCACCTAATTTGAATCTCTTTGTGGAAAGTTTTCTTAGAATTGTGCAGAAGCTGCTCGAAAGTACTGAAACGGATTTGCAGGTCTTGGGTACAGCTTCCTTCGTCAAGTTTGCAAACATTGAGGAAGACACCCCCTCCTACCATCGTCGTTACGATTTTTTCGTTTCCAAATTCAGTTCAATGTGCTGGAACAGTTCTGACAGTGAGAAAGAGCAAGTTAAAGTCCGCATGGCAGGTCTAAGAGGACTGCAAGGTGTGGTGAGAAAAACTGTCTCAGATGACTTACAAGTTAACATTTGGGATAAATCTCATATGGGGAAAATCATCCCCTCCCTGCTGTTCAATATGGAGGCAGGACAGAAAAAAAGTAATCAGGCAGCAGAACATGCCACAAATGAAAACGGAGGCCCTAAAGAAGACCCCAGTGCACTGGCCGAGTCGTGTCTGCGAGAACTCATCAGCAAGGCAAGTTTTGGCAACATAAAAGCTGTTGTCAACCCGGCTCTCACTCATATGGACACCAGTGCATTGTGGGACTGCAATGACTTTGCTGTCAAAGTATTCAAGATTGTCATGTTTTCCCTGCAAAATCAGTATTCCTATGTTGCTATCCAGATGTTGTTAAACCATCTCGATGCACACACCAAGGAATCACCAAGAATCAAGTCAGGCATAGTTCGAGTACTGGCCACAGCTGTATCCATAGCCAGTAGGAGTTCTATTGGACCAGCTGTTCTGGAGGTGTTCAACACCTTACTGAGGCACTTAAGGTTGTCAGTGGATGCAAGACTTGATGCTAAAGAAAACAAAGATTCTGATGCCGCAGATGATGAGAGGGAGTATGAAGAATCCCTTGTTAACACGGTTGGAGTGTTTGCACAAGTTCTACCAGATTTTCAGAAGACAGACATCATGATGTTTATTTTGGCAAAGTTTCCTCTACCAAGTGTAGAAGCTCAAAGCAGTAAATCAAGTGAAAGGACAAGGAGAGAATCACATCCTTTGTATGATACCTTGTCAGTTGGAAGCTCTGTTTTGCAAAAAATGCTTCTCGGGTGCCTTCAGAAGGTTGCACAAAGCTTCAGTGCATCATCAATGGCATCAACCTTTTCTCCGTCTTTCCTAGAGACTTTGCTGAAGGCAACAATCACAAGGGATCCAACAGTGAGAAATCTAGCTCAAGAAATATTTTATACTCTCATTGATTGCCATGACAACCACACCAAATTGGGTGTAGGGGGAGTGTTGAAGAGTGGACAGGACATAGACCTCACTGTTGAAAAGGCTTCGAGACATGACTTGTTTTTCTTCAAGAAACACAGAGATGAGATTTTCTGGTACCTATATGAGAGTGCTTCTGACAAATCCAACAGTGTGGAGAATTATGTATCCATTTACTTGACACTTGCAGTGTTGGCTACTGAACTTAGTGAAATTGAGGTGTTGTCTTGTCTTGTTCAGTTCTCATTTGGGCTACAGAACATGGCGACAAGAGATGAGCTGCATCTGCCGAACTCCAGCAGATGTGCTCTTCATTCAGTTACGGGAGCCTTTCTACATCTCACTGCTGAACTGTCGAGACTGCATGAGCTGAAGAGTATTGTCACTAGAGTCACCCAACTGCGTCAGAAAGAAGCTAGCTACCTTATGCCAGAGAATGCTTTGGGACAGGCAGTTACTAGTCCACACTGTAACAACCTCCCCAAGTGCTTGTTGTTTGATTTTGACCATGTCTGTGATGCATTAAGAAAAGCTGGAGGCGACGAGAAGTTCCTCAAATCTCCTTATGAACACCAGGCCCTGGCAGAGGTAATGTCGCGAACAGTGTCACCTGACACTGCCCTGACAATGCAAAGTGATTTTGATGGTCATGCCCCACCATCACCAGGTGTACATCCACATGTTCTGAGGGAGCACATCACATTTCAGATGCTGAAGAATATTGTTGCTGATAAACCTGTTAACCTTGACAGACAAAACAATAGCAATGTTCACTTCACCAAATCCACTCTTGAAGAACTTGCTGATTTGGCTAATATCCGAGCTCAGGAGTTCAATTCTCGCATTATGAATGCTCTGGATGTTTGCGAGACACCCATTTCAACCAGATCAATAAGTGTATCAACTCTGAGTATTTCATCAGTGCCTGGAGATGACAACTATGAAATGAAGTTTCCAGAACAGTATGTGTATTAAATCATTCTTAGTATATTTTGTACTTTAGTTTATATGATCACAAGCAGGTCTTGTTTTGGCCAGACCAGGATTTTTACTGTTATTTGTAAAAAGCTTGATAAACTGAGTGTGGAGTTTTCACATCATCACTTCGCTTTGCATGACACTGCCAGTATATTTCCTACATGTAATGTACTTGGAAACAACATTTATCATGTGCAGGGCAATCAAATTTTTTTCTTTTTTCACTTGTCCATGGGACAAGTATGTTCTGAGTTTTACTTGTCCATGAGCAATTTTCACTTGTCCAAAGAAAATACTTTTATACATATTTGCTTAAACTTTTGAAAAAATCATGTCACAGTAATGCTATTACCTGTCAAAAGCATATGCACCAATTAAAAAAGACTTTCAAAGCAGCCATTTTGGCTGTGGTTGTTTCCCTTGGTTACAAACTAAGATTGAACGATGCATCAATTCTGCTCGTCTGTACAGACAAGTGATTCAGCAAAATTGTTGTCCAGAGCTAAAGTAGCTCATCTCAGACGACTTAGAGTGAAAGTTGATTGCTCTGATGTGGTAATGTGATATGCCTGTATCTGGTACAGATAGCGAGAACATCTAGCTGTTCTGTGTCTGGAAAAACACTAATCTTTTTGTTCTAATTTTTTGTGGTTATGGGTTTTTGGAAGCAAAGGTTTTGTGCCTCGCATTGACGCTAACTGTAATATGTGATGTGAACATAATTACAGTATGGAAAAATCTGAGAAATAATAAGGGTGAAGTGTTCCAAAATAAATATGTTAGAGTAAGACATTTAAGAATAAATCATCTAATATTTAAAAATAGTATTATTTAACAGTATCTGAAAGTAATGGGATTATAAGGTTTTTGTGGTGAACAAGAGGCCAGGAAGGGAGGAGGGATTGTGGGTTCTGTAGCAAAGAAGAATTTCCTGCATCTGATTTGCCTATGGAGTGTGTTATTTTGTCAGCATCTTGTTACTCTCTGGTCACAGAATCAGCAAATTGGTTGAATGTTTGTACAGTTCTTCGATATTTTCAATAATAGTTTTGTTTATTTGGTACCGCTTTGACAAGTTCTTAGAATCTAGCGTTGGTTTTTATCAGTACTGATTTGGGTTTAGATTTATAACTGGAAACATTCAGATCAACATCAGTCTTAAAACCAGTCACTCAGTATCAGCAATTATTTTTGGTTTTTGATTAATTTTAACAGTGACAGTTTACTTGTTTTATAATACATTTTTTCCAGATGCATGTTGAATTCAAGCTTTCATTTCAATGCATATAATAATTATCCTCTATAGTAAAAAGGACCTCTTATTAGCTCAGCTGTCTGTGCATCTCATTTCATGCTAATAGGAATGTTTTGCTTGTAAAGTGATTAATTATGAATGTTTTTGCTTGTATCTGACTTTGGAAATCCAAAATAGAATTTACTAAGACTATTGTCATTTTCAGTTCTCATAGGTGGAAAAATTGGCCAGTTTTTTATGTAACTTGTGTACAGTAACAATATCAAAAATACTAAAAGAGTTGTCAGTTCTGTATTTCCACTTACACTGTACATGTATGTTATTAACTATTCATTTTTAGATCTTATCTGAGACGGCAAACTTTCTTCAAAGAAGTTATGAACCAGTAGTGAAGGACTGATTTAACCAGGAGTTCTCAAAATCAAACCATAAATGGACTGCTTAGAGTTTTTAAACCAAATTTATTTTCCTTGTTTGTTTATTTTACATAAGTTTTAATTATATTTTTGTTTCAACTGGTGGTTTACATGTATGAATCTGTATTATGATACACTGTATATATTTAGTACATGGTTTGAATTACACAATGATTGCCGCCTGTCATTCTATTATTTTTGAAAGCAAACTTTAGGTGCAACAAAGTCAGTTAAATGTTTTTCACCTTCCATTTTCTGAAACTTGGCCTGAGCTTGGCCATTAGTAGGCACTGATTTAGCACAGCTTGATCTAGTTGTTTCAGTTCAGTAATCTGCTTGATATTTTTAATTCTTTTTTCAATCTGAAACTGTTGGTTTTAATGTGGTTTATCAAAAAGAAAAAGAAAACCAGAAAGTCAAAGTTTGGTTCATATCAGTGTTAAATTCTTGGTAGTAGCCCTGACTTGGTTTTTAGGACTACTGGACAATTAGGAATGAGTAGTAGTTTGAAGGTCTTTATTAACTTTTAAGGAGTTTCAAAATTCTAACTAAAAATTACAGTTACTTTTGAATACACAGTAGTCAACCTTCCTCAACATAATAGTGTATACAAAATTAACTTGTTGTACTGATAACATATTTCCTTATGTGCGCTTTGGACAGTCTTATCGATAGTTTTGATAGATGGAAATGAGGCAAATCAAATTATGTAGGAAACTCACTAAACTCCTTGCTATGTTTAGAAATTTGAAATATGAAGGATTTTGAAGTGTTTTACAAGCTCAAAGTCACTGATGGAGTGCAATAGATTTGAGGTCTCTAAGAAGACATTCAATTTTAAAAAATGATACAGCTGGTATATTGAACATGGCTATACAACTGAGTTGAAATAGGGATGGAATTACAGTAGTGCCAATAAAGGGTATGAAATTTTAAAACTGAGTTATTTGTGAATGCGAAGCTCACGGTGGCTTGATATCACTACCACCATCACCAATTCCACTACCATTTTCATTATCAATTCATTATTGTCCTCACATACACAATCACTAGCATCACTGCCAGAATCACCAATATCACTACCATCATCAACACCACCACTATCACGACCAACAACTACCATCATCACTACAACCTCACCGAAATCCTATGGAACAATAGGTTTTCACCATAAACAATAGATCCTTTTCCAGCACTCTCAGAACAATAGCTGTAATGTCTTGTCATAATTGTCTCACCCCTTTTAATGCTTGCAAAAACCACCAGTTCCTTACGAAGGGCCAAAGAGTGCACAGTGTGAGTGTATTTTCATGTTCTATAGATTTTCGCACTGCAAGTTTACAGTCAGCTCGCTGGGAAAAAGATCTGTCATCAGTGGAGGTGCATTTGTGTCTCACGGGGTCACGGTGTAAAAGGATTGGCATATTAGCAGCAAAATGTTCCATTAGGCAATGCTGAAAAGCTTGAAAGCCCTTCATTCCTTCAATCGAACGGACCAGCATTGTTAAGTGACTTTATTTTGGAGCTTTTGTGTCACCATGGGCGGATCCAGATATTTCAGAAAGGGGGGGGAGCGGTAGCCAAATTCTAGAAAGAGGGGTAGGGGCGGAATTCGACTTTTCCAAGCCGCTTTGTTAATTTTTTTTATTATAAATCTCTTATAAATATTCTACCAAAAGAATGGGGCGCGACCCGTCCGGCCCCTCCCCTAAATCCGCGCCTGGCCACGTGTCATTCAACATGACTGCAACTAGGAACTCAAAGGGATCTAAAAGTTGAGCGGTTTGCTTATCTGCTGAGAAATTATATGATGGTTTAACAAAAAAAATATTTTTCTGCTAGTTGGCTTGTGAGAGCTAGTTAATAACTAGAGCTGTTGTTCAGAATCGGGATACTCGTGTCCCGACTGAAGTCGACTAGGGAATTTGAATTCTCAAGTAAAATCGGAACATTCTCACCTAATTCGGGACGGTAGGACACTCTGATTGGGTTTTAAGGTCCGGGGGCATGATCCCCGGAAAAAAAGGAAATTTGAGGTCTTCAAACTGCTGGAAATGCATTGAAATTGTCAATCCTACCATCACCGCGTTATTTTTGGCTCATTTTGTCAATCTTTTTCACACCGTCCCATCAGGCGGACCTTTTGGCTCTTCTTTTTGAGGGAGGGAGGGGGGTGAGATGCGTGCGCACCCCGCAAACTCCCCTGACTACGGGCCTACCCTGAGAAACAGAATTTGAAGGCAGTGAAGAGAGAGACGTTAGTTTTTCGAAACGTGTCCTTTTTTTCCAATCGGTAAGGTTTCCGGTAAAACCGCCGACTATATGCCATTGACTTTTGTTACGTGATAAAAGTACTGTTTATAAAGAGTTTTGAGAAAAACGGTTACGGTACGAGCAGAGGGGGGGGGGGGGGGGGCGGAAACCCAAACAACAGCAATGCAAAACATTCTTGCCCTCTCCTAACCTAAGGTGTTCAAAAAGTGACCCTTCCCTCGCACTTCAAGTGCTTTTTTGCGCCCAAACTCCTTCCCCCGCCACCAGATCTTCTTATAAAAAGATTGTATTGTCTAAAAGGGAATACTGTATGTTCAGTGTGTGAACATAAATATGCTTTTGGCAGCCTCTCTCTCGCTCTCTCCGCCTCGAAATTGATACTCACAGGCACAATGTTCCACCAGGTAGAAACTGCCTGAGCAAGCGAACACTTATTCCTGACGCCCTCTCCTCCCCTCCCCCCTTTCTACAATGGACTGGGATTTATTAATGTTAAAAAGAGTAATGTTTTGAAAATGCAGTGATTGCTAATCACTACTGACATTGTACTGACTGCAGGGCCGTAGAAAGCGTCAGGCAGCCCCCCCCCCCCTCCCCCCATCCATCCTAAATTTTGAGTCTGGCTACGGCCCGACTAAGCTCTTACGTTCGAATACTACACTGTTCAACAAATGTATTACTACTTTCGTCAAAATTTACATGTTTTATGAATTTTTCCCTTTTATTTATGAGCTTGATTGTCGAACCATGCCAAATCCTAGAATCTGCTACATGGGAGACTTGAAATCACTCGCGCACTTCTTTTAATTCGGTGTTGTCAGTAGTCTGTCGCTTACTCCTTGCTTCGTTTACAGCCGACAAATGACCTGTAGAGGGTCGCTGTACATGAAACAAAAAAAAGCTCAGCAGAGTTCATTGAGGGAAACATGATAAGTGGTAATGTGATTGAAACCATGTCAAAGTTAAAGTAAAAATAAAACAATGCAAATTGTTTTTTGTACGCAAACCTTTATTTCCTTATGTTTCTTTTTTCCTCGGTTTGTTAGTCTTTTATAGTTCTGCCCACGACACTGACTGTGTTAGCTATGATACTAGAACTGAATGTGAACACAAATCTGGAGGTATTAAGAGCGGCTGTCAGTAATTTTCGAGAATGTCGCGCAACTTTGCCAAAGTCCAATTCTCCAAACTTTGTCAGATGGAAGGTCTTAGTGAACTATTATCAGACATGGCAATATGAACTGGCTTTGTTTAT
>JAOBRG010357962.1:0-12837 GCA_027574985.1 Umimayanthus nakama
CCCCCCCTGCCTACGCGCCTGGGTATGTTGCTTACATCTAGAGAGGCGCACCAGGCATATTGCAAAGCGAGTCTCTGATGAAAAAGAAGCTGAATGTGTATCGAAATTGAAGGCCAATCAGGAGGCCGAGAGGAAGAAGGAAGAAGAGATGGTGAAACAGAAAGAAGCAGAGAAACTGGAAAAGAGCAGAAAGAAGCTTGCAGAGAAGGAGGAGCATTTAAGGAAGTCAAAAGATCAGAAGGAAAGTGAACTTCAGGCTGCAAAAGCCATCTATGAAGAAGGAAGTGAACGCTTATTAGAAGCGAAACAAAAAATTCAGTGATGCTACTGTTGCTTCGGGGTTGCTGGAAGTTGCCAAGAAGAGAATTCTTGGTTTGCACTCAATCTCCAGGGATTCAAATGACAAAGGGTACGGCGGCCATGTTGGTGGACACAACGAAAGAATGTAATTACAGCTCTATTGTTATTGTACACCAACATGGTGGCTGTGACGTCACGTGCAAACCAAGAATGGATAGTGCTATGGAACAAGCAAAGTCATGTTTCAGTAAACGAGAGCTACTTGAAAGTACAAGGAAGAGAATTTTAGATGGATATTTAAGACAAATAGCCTCTATAAAAACAAATCATAAACCTATACATGTAGATATCATTTGTAGATACTGTAACTATTTTGTTCTGTTGAATACAGCTATTTGGTGGAGCCTGTTATCTGATATCACCATCATTTGTCGCTCGGTAGTGAAGAGATGAGCTGCATGGTCATTACTTGCAAGCCTAAAGCAAGTTTTTGTTTTAGAATAACTGATTTGCTGACTGACATACAAGATTAGTCTCATCTCGGTTTTAATTTGCCTGTAAACAAGGAGATTAATTGCACAGCTATTGTATGCAGGCTTCATTTTGCAACTTCTCATGTAGGAAACGTATCTATTAAAGTCTTTTTGCGTTATTGTTGTACAAGTTACAGTTGTAAAAACCCCCTATAATTTCCTATATTTATGAACTTTTCCCTATATTAGCCCTATATTTTTCCGAAAAATGCCCTATATTTATCCCTATATTTTTCCAAGTGACCGCTTGAAGCCCTGCAGTTAATAAATCCAACGGCCATTCGTAAGGCTGCAATTACTTTTAAAAAAAGTTGTTTTTTTTTCTTAAAAAGGATAAAGCAGCCTTTTAATGAACAATAAAGCTGCTTTCCTTTCACCTTTTCACTTCATAAGTTCGGCTTCATTAGTTTGGAGTTCAATTTGTAGTTGATAAATTTGCAGATGTTTTTGATGCCTTCTTACCCATCCAAGTTTGCAGCAGAAACTATTAACCTCCATTTTAACCATAATTTTTTTGTTCTTTTTATTGAATTATCTTCACAGTTGTTGAATGAAGAATTCACACATAGTTTTTCTGTTATCACTTACAGAAATCTTCAGAACTTGCTAATCCTTACCGCTATTAAAGCTGACCGCACCAGAGTGATGGAGTACATTACCAGACTAGATAATTATGATGCTCCAGATATCGCCAGCATCGCTATTGGCAGTGAACTGTACGAAGAAGCATTTGCCATCTTTAAGAAATTTGAAGTCAACACCTCTGCTATTCAGGTACGTTTAGAGCTTAGACCATCCGTGCAATTTATTGCTGTATCCGTCTTACTCATATTCTAAAATCCCACTACAATGAAAAGCATCTATATTGAAGAGAAAACTGAAGATTTCAAACTGTATACCGTCAGTTGCAGTATCTCTTACATTACCAAGTACTGGATATTGAAATTCTTGCAATCTGATAGGCTCTCTACTCACGGTATAAATCCTGTATACTGCAATTTGTCCAAATATGGAAACTGACAATTTTATTACGGAAAATTTTCCCTTAAAATGACCGAAAACTCGACTTGGTAGAAAATAGAATTCAAATTGTTTTTATCCAGTGTTTGGTATTTAATAAAACAATTATTCCACTCACGCTTGTTGGATATGAGCTTATGTTAGCCGACTCGGTGCTTCGCACCTCGTCCGCTATCAGTCTAAAAGCTAATAGCCAACGCGCGTTCGTGGAATAATTGTTAATTATAACACTGGTATGATCTTGCACATGCATTAGATCAGTTCTTGCACTGTTAAAGATACGTGCACAGTACATGCAAGTTTGCGTTATTTAGTGGGATGGGGACAAGTCGTTTAGGAGTAAACAAACAATTTTTGAAACGCTGATAAATCAAAATATGTTGCAACCAGTAGTTATCATAATGACTTTTAAAGCTCAATTTGGATCGGTCAAAGTTTATTTGTCCTCTTTTTTATGCTCTAGGGACGTAGTCATGCAATACAACTTTTTCAAAAGTGTGAATCATTTTCCTTATTTAAACTAATTGTGTCAAAGCTGCAGTTCTAATTACACCCATTTTTTTATTTGTAGGTCTTGCTTGAGAACATCCAGAACCTAGACCGTGCATATGAATTTGCCGAGCGGTGCAATGAGCCTGCGGTGTGGAGCCAACTGGCCAAAGCTCAGCTGCAAGAGAACATGGTGAAGGAGGGAATCGACTCCTACATCAAGGCTGATGACCCATCTGCTTACATGGAGGTTGTCGAGGTGGCAAACAGGGAAGGTATGGTGTATTGATTTGTATAAAGGATTGGTACTTGTGGCTTTGAACAACCAGGCCGAGAATAATTTCTGATAGCAGGCTAAAACAGAAGCCAAAACAGAATTGAAATTTGTGCCACAGTGTCATGCAGAAATTCATCTTTTCGTATTTGTAACTGAGCTTGTTCTCTTGTTGCATGTAAATATTGTGTATTTAAGGATATTTTTCTTTCCTACGTTTTGCTATGTAATCACTCCACAGTTTATGAACTTATACCTTTTCGTCTGGCAAAGTTTAGTCTCCGAATTTGAGTTTTCTCGCTACGTTGGGTGAGTACTCCCTTTAGGGACTTTTAAATCTCCTGCTTCGTTAAGAAGCGTTGCGCAATCTTGAAAGAATTGTTGACTATTGAGATCCGAATCTTTTTCGGGTATCATGCCGTTTCGACGTCATCATGCATAAGGTCTATTTCAGCAAAGTGTGTATCTTTAGTTGGAGCAGCAGTGGATTTCTTTCAAGCTTCATCTTCTTTTCATAGGAAACTACGAAGATCTTGTCCGTTACCTTCAGATGGCACGGAAGAAAGCACGCGACGCACACGTTGAAACGGAGCTGATCTTTGCCTACGCCAGGACAAACCGTTTGGCTGAACTAGAGGAGTTCATCTCTGGACCAAACCACGCCCAGATTTTACAAGTAAGTCAATCTTGGGGGGTTTGATTACAGCACGGTGGTAGTAGTAGGAGTTTAATTGGCAAAACCCCCTTCCTCCCACAAACCACCACAACCTTGCTCCTGGTTCTAAGCACACCAGTTTACTGACAAAACTAATACTCAAAACTGACGGCGGATATAAGCCACTACTTTCTTTTACCATCGTTTTAAAGTGAAGTTGCCGTTTCGTTAGTTTTGTTTTGCTTTGTAGCCCTTAAAATGAGTTGAAATATGGTAAATGAACATGTTTTTTAAAGGAATAACTTATTATCATCAAGCACTATGTTAAAGCTCAGCTCAAAAAATCTCGATTTTGTTATCTGTACAGCTGGAAGGAGATGCTACTTTAGTTCGAAACATCTCTTTGTTCCGGTAAACCGTTTAATTATACTTTTTAGACCGTTTGATTATACTTTTTTACTTGATTTAACGATGCAAACTTCAGGAAGAAAGAGCAAATTAAATGCTTTGAATTTTTTTGCCAGGTTGGCGACAGGTGCTATGATGAGGGAATGTATGAAGCTGCAAAACTGCTTTTCAACAACGTCTCAAACTTTGCCAAGTTAGCGTCGACCTTAGTTCACTTAGGAGAATATCAAGCTGCAGTGGATAGTGCAAGGAAAGCCAACAGCACCAAGACTTGGAAGGAGGTACGAACACCTTGAATTTGACTCTCTTTACGTCGATGTTGAAGTAAAATAATGGGTAAAAGCGTTTTCAGCCATCCCCCCCCCCCCCCTCCTACACACACACACACTCTCTCTAGGCCACTAGTCAGCCCCTCCACTTTCAAAGTAGCTCTGCAGTCCCTGAGTTACCACAAGGAACCCACAAACGTGCTCGAAGTTAGGCTAGCTAGCGTAAGCTTTATTGCTGAAATACTTCTGGCATTTTACTAACCCTGGTGTTTTCTACAGGTTTGTTTCTCGTGCGTTGAAGGTGAGGAATTCCGTCTGGCCCAAATGTGCGGTCTTCACATCGTGGTCCATGCAGACGAACTAGAAGAACTTATCAGCTTTTACCAGAACCGTGGTTACTTCGAGGAGCTGATCTCCCTGATGGAAGCGGCCCTGGGGCTGGAGAGGGCGCACATGGGTATGTTCACCGAGCTGGCCATCCTCTACTCTAAATACAAACCGACCAAGATGAGAGAGCATCTGGAGCTTTTCTGGTCCCGAGTCAACATTCCTAAGGTGAGGGATCCGTAACTAATTTTCACTGTAGTTTTCGAACTATCCTCTTTACTTTCGAATTTAGTTGCTGTTTCCTGGGTTTTTACTGGCATCTTTATTTTTTTTTCAAACCCGCCAGTTGCTTGTAAGTTAGTAGTATACCCGGGCCCAACAGGAGAGCACTGGAATGTATGGCATGCACTCTAATGGTGTTTCTCCATCGGGTCCGATGATGACTTTTGCGTTCTGCAACTCATCTGTGAACTCGGAGGTGGCTCTGCAGTCCAAGTCTGGAGGCGCAGAGTCTCGAACAGTGGGGGCACTGGAAGTCAGTTGTGATGGTCACTGCTGACGCTGCCCTATGGCGCTTTTCTCTGGCAGCAGTGAGTTTCTGGTGTCGAGCTTCCTCGTAGTTGGCAGCAGCGTTGTGGGTCAAGGTTCTCCACTTTGCTCCGTCCATGGCTCGCTTCTCCAACTCTTTCGGTTTGATGTGACACCACTGGAGATTGGCTTTGACGGTGTCTTTGTATCGCAGCTTTGGGTGGCCTTGGTTTCTCTTGCCGAGCTGGAGCTCTCCATACATCAGGCGTCTTGGTATCCGAAATTCCTCCATGCGGATTGCATGCCCCACCCATCGAAGTTGGGCCTTGATGAGCATCGACTCGATGCTAATTCTAATAAGGGATTAAAAAATGACGCAGTCCGTGTTTCCTCAGTTCCGTTAGTTCCTATTATTCTTAAATTCTCTAATATGGAAATACCACTTAAGTTAAACAATGCATTTGTTTTAGTTTGTTTTTTTGTAGTTTCTGCCGTAGCAGTCAACTTAATCATAAGTGTTGCACACATGTGAAGATACCTATTTTTGACAGGAAAGTTATTGAAAAGTTTTGTCGGTATTTTCTAGGGTTTCTTTACCTTTGGATAGATTGTTTCTTGCGGAAATCCATAGCTGAATCAGATGAAGACACGCCATTTCCAGAACTCCGCGGTACCTAGACTAAACGGATTGTGCTGGTGCTTACTTTGCGTTTGCGAATAGTCATTTTGTCAAATATATTACACGACTATTTAATCTTTTAGTAAGTAGGAAACAACGTTGGTTTATCATTTGCATTTGTAACTCATTAAAGGATCCAATGCAGAGTTGGACCCGAGTTATTCGTAGAATTCTTGAGGTTCTCATTGGTGATTTGGTTGTTTTTTTTCTAAATTGTTGAGATATTGAAAAATCATGCTAAAACATGTTAGGGATTAAAACTAAAAAGACTTGATCTTAACAATACTACCTGTGCGATTTAGAAATATCTCTTGACTTAGATGAATGGATTTCCACTTGTAGGTTCTTCGAGCTGCCGAGCAGGCCCACCTATGGTCGGAGCTTGTGTTCTTGTATGAGAAATATGAGGAGTACGACAACGCTGTGCAGACCATGATGACCCACCCCACTGTCGCGTGGAAGGAAGCCTTGTTTAAGGACGTCATCTGTAAAGTGGCTAACATCGAGCTGTACTACCGTGCCCTCAACTTCTACTTGGAGTTCCACCCCATGTTAATATGCGACCTGCTCATTGTGCTCACGCCCCGAATGGACCACACGCGAGCCGTGGGCTTCTTTACCAAGGTTAACCACTTGCCGATGGTGAAACCATACTTGCGCTCTGTGCAAAGCCACAACAACAAAGCGATCAACGAGGCGTTGAACGATCTTCAGATTGAGGAGGAGGACTACAACGGCCTTCGTGCCTCCATCGATGCCTTTGATAATTTCGACAACATTGCGTTGGCTCAGCGTCTTGAGAAACACGAGCTGATCGAGTTCAGACGGATAGCAGCTTATTTGTACAAGGGAAACAATCGCTGGCAGCAGTCCGTGGAGCTGTGTAAGAGAGACAAACTTTACAAGGTTCGTGTTGACTTCAGAACTGCTTTATCATGTTTTTCTGACTCCTTTTTGATGCCATTTATCATTTGCTGTTTCTGTTTACTGTCTCTTTGTCGGTGTTGGCTGTTTGTCTTTTGCATAACCTTTTCATACGGCTTTCTATATTTTTCTGTGTTTTCAAGTTTTTACTTACTACCGTCTTTGTTTTCCGTTTTCTTTCTCTTGGAGGAAAAGTTGGAGTTTACGCGGATTCGTTTGACGTGATATTTTGTGGGATCATTTCTTCAATTTTGTTGAACCAGCAGCAATTCACAAACATAGAGCACAAAAAAATTGCGCTAAAATGAAATGTTCTAATGCAATTGAGTTTGTACCCAGAACTGAAAATAATGGTTGAAGATCAGACGCAGATATATTCTTGTTCCCTGTTTCTTGTTTCTTGAACTCTCTATTTTATTCTTTTTTGCCTTGCGAAGTTTTCAAATTGCTTAAGTGGAAAAAACAACCATTGAGTCATTTAGTTATGTGGTTTCATAACTGAGACAGACACTAGCGTAGTTAGTTAAGCCGTTGGTCTTGTCTCCTCAAATACTATCTCAGGATTCTTCAAAGAACACACACACACTTCTTCTAAAGAGTAGGGAAATCTCACGGGAGAATACGTCCTGTGGGTGTAAATGTGCTACCCTCAATGTTAAAGAGAAGGGTAATGCCGGTGTTGTGATAAGGGCCTCACGGTGGAGTACGTCCTGTGGGTGTAAATGTGCTACCCTCAGTGTTAAAGAGAAGGGTAATCCCGGTGTTGTGATAAGGGCCTCACGGTGAAGTACGTCCTGTGGGTGTAAATGTGCTACCCTCAGTGTTAAAGAGAAGGGTAATCCCGGTGTTGTGATAAGGGCCTCACGGTGGAGTACGTCCTGTGGGTGTAAATGTGCTACCCTCAATGTTAAAGAGAAGGGTAATCCCGGTGTTGAGATAGAGGCCACACGGGAGAATACGACCTGTGGATGCAAGTGTGTTACCCTCGATGAGCGTCTTAACATTTTTACGCAGGACGCGATGCTGTATGCAGCTGAATCACGTAACAAGGACACCGCGGAGGACCTGATCCAATGGTTCCTGGAGATTGGCAAGCACGAGTGTTTTGCCGCCTGTCTGTTCATGTGCTACGACCTGCTGGAACCCGACGTGGTGCTGGAGGTGGCTTGGAGGCACAACCTCCTGGACTTCGCTATGCCGTATATGATCCAAGTACTCAAGGAGTACACTGGAAAGGTGAAAGTTAAATTGTAGGCAAACCTCCTTTACTTCACCATGCTTTACATGATCCCATTACACTGGAAAGGTGAGAGTTAAATTGTAGGCACACTCTACTGGACTTCGCTATGCCTTATATGATCCAGGTACTCAAGGAGTACACTGGAAAGATGAGAGTTAAATTTTAGGCAAACCTCCTTTACATGATCCAAGTATTCGAGGAGTACACTGGAAAAGTGGGAGTTAAATTGTTGGCACACTCACCTGGATATCGCTATGCCTTCGCTATGCCTTCTATGACTCAAGTGCTCGAAAAATACATTAGCTGGGTGAGAGTCGGGTTTTTGGCTTGTAAGTCGTTCACTCCCTCGATTGCCTCGTCATTTTCTCAGTAAGTTATCACTCAATTATTAGTCACATAACACTCATTCATAATTTCAATCGGTAAGACGTTCAGTCAGACATTCAGGCAGTCACACTCAGTCAGTCAGACTGTCACACTCTCTTGGCCGTCCGGCCAGTCAGTCAATCAGTCATTTGGTCACTCACTCACTCACTCACTTGGTTAGTCAACCATTCAATCACTTGATCAGTCAGTCTGTCAGTCAGCCAGACACTCAGTAAGCAATCAGTCATTGGTCAGTTAGTCACTCAGTCAGACAATCGGTAGTCGTAACATTTTTGGGTTTTTTTGGGAAAATTTACGTTTCCCTTACTCCCAACCCCTACCCAAAAGTACATTTTATACGCATGTGCAAATGATGAAGAAATGCAAGACCCTTGAGTCCTGTACGTGAATAGTAACTGACTCTGTTTCCACTGTGATCACAGGTCAACAAACTGACTGTGTCTGAAGCGGAGAGGAAGGATCAGGAGGAGAATAAACAAGAACAGCCACTGGTGTTGGGTACGTTTCATCGCGACTCTTGTTATGTGTTATATCGCAAGGTAGACCTCTATCGGGCATTTTGTTGCCGTGCGTGTATCGAGAGGGATTGCCTTCTGTCGCGTATCGCTTGCTCACCAGGTTGTTAGCGAATCGGTGTGATGTTTGTTACTGCTTGGTGTGTCAGTGTCGGATGTTTAACCCAGTTGTGTTCGTGGCTATGACTTCGTGATTCTCGAAAGCCAATCAAAGTCTTTAGAAATCCTTATCTTTTTGCTGCCTGCACCAACGAAGAACTACATTTTAACGATTTTTAAAATTAAAAGGATATACAAAAGTTCACATTTTTGTTGCCGCAGGTCCTGAATCTTTAATCTGCTTGAAAAGTTTCTGGAAAGTCCTTAAAGTCCTTGAATTTCGCATTGATTTAAGGATGCTAGCCCTGATGCTGTGTGTTTGTGTTCATGTGTGTGTTTCATTTCTCCTCATACCCACTGATCTTGTGTGTGTGTGTGGGTGGCTGGGTGTGTTGGTGTGGGTGTTTGAGTGTTTGGGTGTATGCATGTGTGTTCACATTTCTCTGTTGCTCGATCCTGTTCGTGCAATATTCCAATGGTTTTTGCTCTTTCCCTGTAGGGCAAGACCAGCTGATGATCACAGCCGGACCCGGCGTTGTACCCGGCATGATACCCGGGGGAATGGCTCCTGGGGGAATGCCCCCGGGGGGTATGCCACCCATGGGTATGCAGCAGCAGTTTCCCGGTCAAGTCGGCTTCTACGGACAGATGTAGCAAGCGCATGCGCAATAGAATGAAACAGTCTTAGAATTTACTTACGTATGGTGCGAAGTTCGCGCTGTTATTCAATAATACAAATTTAAGTATTTAGCTCTCTCTGACCCTGTTCGACGAACAAAAAGGCAGAAGTTTGTACTTTGTTTTTATACCATAGTCGCAAGTAACTTGGGATTGATAAAAAGGCTTAGCTGGAAGATTGTTCAAATTCTTGGCTCAATAGTCTACTGAGCCTGGAACATTAGGTAATTATATTAAAACGTAACTGGTATAGTTTTTTTTGTTAATTTTTGTGACAATGTGGTTTCCAAACCGAAACATAAACTTGATAAGTCATTCACCTTCAAAGTTTGATTGTCAAACAACGCCATCTAATAGGAAAATAAAATCTATTTGATATTTGTTTATGCGTTGTGCCCTTTCTCCATATTGTCGCGTTAGTGCCATCCATAGAGAGTAAACCTTGGATGCCGGAGGGGGTGGATAGGCTGGCGGATCGACGAATTTGACCCCAAAAAGTCACGGGTTCACGGATCTCGTCAAAAAACTGAACGGATTCGCGGATTCTGCAAAAGCGGCGGATCACGGATCGATTAAGAAATCGGCCACGGAATGCGGATTTTGAGTGCTTTGATGTTCGGATCGCTGATCCTAAACTTGCTAGAATCACGGTTTTTTCTCTTTGCAGTGAACGTGTGGGCGCTTTGTTCCCTCTGTCAACAGACCGCAGAGCCAAGTACGTCAATTTTGTACGTGATTCTATTTTGTTTTAAAAAGTACTTATATTGACAGTTGGCCACATGGGGCCGAAATGATGTATTCAGGCCCTTTTAATATGACACCTCTTTCGCGCGCATTACTTGTCATTAATACTCGGCGCAAATGACATGAGTGACCCCTGACACAGTTAACAGAATAATCCTGTATTGCACGTGCTGAGCCGTTTCTGTTTCGCTTTTGTGATTCACCGAACTTCGGAGTACATGGATTTGAAAAAAATAATCACGGATCGACGGATTTGACAAAAAATGTGACACGGATCGGCAGATTTGCATAGAATTTGCCACGGGTCGGCGGATTTGCGTACCCCTATTCACCCCCCTTGGATAAATTGATTCGCAAGTCGATAAACAATGTTGCAAGTTTTTAACCTTCGCCACTTTCGTCCAGCTTGCGCTTGATGTTGTCACAAATTTGCTTGGACTTTCGACAAGTTTGTGTTGCGAGATCGAACGATAAAGAACCTTCATCGACTTGCGCATATCTCATCACAAGTCAATGCAATTTCCATCTGTAATATTGGTTATTTGAACCTGTACTTTGAATTATAAATTATACTTTTGCCTGTTTTCGTTATTGGGTCCCGATACCGTAAAGGAGGTTATGGGTTCGAATCGCATCGGAGTCGGAGGTTTTTTCTCTTTCTCCGTGTGCGCCCATTTCCTTTCTACGACCTTCTCTCAGAAGGTATTAACTGGGATATTTCAGCTTACCAAGTGAAACCGCCAAACATACCATAAAGGCCCTGACAAACAGCGCAACTGCATTCGCATTGGTTTCAGTTTGTTCCAGTCCGTGAGTTGTTACGTGCGGTATTTATGAAGTAGAATCGGATTTTGCGCTTAATGTGTTGTGAAACTAAATAAGGATTACACGTTACTTGACACGTGACTCGTGATCGCAACTTGAGTTATTTTTTGTTCTGTTGCGCTGCAATGATTTTGAAGTACAGAAACTGAAGTGATCCGAAGATAAGTGCACTGAACTTGTTGAATATTTGAACTCTGAAGTCGATCAATAGGCCTTTTGCAACAACAGGTCACATGGTACAAACCCGCCATACTGGATTGCAAAAGAATGTGATAAGTCTCCACTGGGAAACGTTCACGAAGCAAAATCGCACTTTTCTTGTTACTTGTGTATTGTTTTTGAAGCTGGCACATTCTTTTGCAATCCAGTATGGCGGATTTTGTACCATGTGACCAGTTGTTTCAAATGGCCTATTATTTGAAAATAAGGCGAAATTACAGTCTGGAATGAAATAAATGCAAGACAAAATACAACACAATGATTACAGAGAACTGGCACACGGTGCAATTTCCACATTCCATACAATTTAATGCATTGATGGGACGAAAAAAGTTGTTTATATAAGAGAGTTTACCTCGGGGAACCTGAAACAACAGCAATCGCACCCGAGACAAACTGACCCCGCCAGAGACGGACTTATCCTGCCCGGGACCAGGTTCTTCTCGCTCGCCCAGACTGGGCGTAATGTGTTTGTAAGCTTCACCGTCCGACATTTTGAAAGAGGAAACTTAGCAGCCAGGCCAACGGGGACGAGGCTAAGATAGGGACTTTGGTCTGAAAAATTCCAGTCTTTTTAAAGTGCTCTGCCCCCGGACAACACTGTTTGAGTTCAAAATTCCGTGCCTGGGAATGGGCTACTGTACGCAACTACCGTGCTTAGAGTACATGTAGTTTTTTCCAAACTGGTTGGCTTGTATGAAAGTATTATTAGCTACTAGAAGTAACCAGTGGTAAGGAGAGTGCTACAAGCCGGCCGTGAAAGAGTGCTCAGTACATTTTCAGCTAAAATTTCTTGGTTTAATATTGTTTTCCCTTACAATATGTACCCTGCCATATACATTAAACATTGACAAAATTCTGCAGTTGCATCTTTCAATCGACACTGATCATTTTTCAACAGGTTCATTTAATCGACGAGCTTGTTCTGATTTTTTTGTTTTACCATTTGGCGGCAGCAAAGCCAGCTAAAACAGAAGGCCTCGTCGACGCTCTTAACAGATGAATTTTGTATCTTGGAACAACAACGCTAAGACACCCTCTTAAAGATCAAATTATGTGCAGAAGCCTGGTCGAAAAGACATCGTATGAACAGACAGAAATTTAGAACAAACTTTGCCCGGCCCCCATGAAAATAGCTATATAGGGCTACATAGCTTTTGTTGCTCTTTGCCTCGGAGGACGATCGTGGTAAGGAAAGAATGTTGTTTAACCGCCTTCGTTGTTCTTAACCCATTGGGTGGAGGGGGTAGGTCAAGAGGGAGGATGGGAATTGGGGAAAGGTGGTTCCATCCAAAGTCTCAAGTCCCAGTCATCCCCTATACCATACAACATCCGCATCTCTTTGCAGGGTCGTAACGAGGTATATTTTAATAGCTTTGATCCCGTTGTTTTAGACAAATTTTTGGTCCCCGATCCCGAAATTTTCAAAAAATTATTCTGATCCAAAACGATTTCGAGAAATTGACCCCGTACACGCCTTTTTTTTTTTTTTTATAAGAACAAACTTTATAAGAACACCCAGGCAGAGAAAACAAACGTTGAGAGCCTGCTAGCAGGCTACCTTGTGAGCACAGTTACTGAACAAACGTTAGTATATGTAAGGAATATAAAGTTGTAACCGTTAGTAAGCAAGTACAGTGAAACCCCGCTATAACGAAGACCCCGTTATAAAGAACAACATTTGAAAGCCCGGCAGATTTACAGTAAAATAGGTTGAAACGAAC
>JAOBRG010357973.1:0-12835 GCA_027574985.1 Umimayanthus nakama
CTTGTCTTATCTTTGGTCATCCTATTATCTGCCGCCCCCCCCCCCCTCCCCTCCCGGACTGTCACTTCCTAAAGAGCCCGGACCGGTTAGGGTTTTAACCTCCAAAAGGGTTGATTCTGACGGCTAAAGAAATTAGTACGAGTTTCCTAAACACGAATGAATTAAAGAACATTGTTAACGTGAAAACAGGAACCAGATGGGGAAAAATGGTATAGATAGACGGAATAGGAAAAAATGTTATTGAGTGTCTGTCGCGGGTAACATGATTGAAGCAATTTCCTTGAACTTGGAACGTTTGAACTCCCTGATAACTAAAAATCGTTTCTCAAAATTGATTTGCCACTGGTCAAACATACTTACCCTGATTCCACTACTGTAATGCTTCCTGAACTAAATTCCCTAAAACCAATATTTCGAAGACTTCATTCCCCTCGACGATCAAAATTGCATTGCTTTTTTGTGGAGACAAATTAAGACTTCGCAATTTAAACAACACATCGTGGTTGAAACCTCTATTGAAAGATTGCAACTAACCGATCAGTTTTTACACTAGGAAAATGCTTAAAGCCGCGGAAATTGTTCCATGAGACTCCGTTGATAGTGGCTTCCTCTCACAAAGATTACAGCCACACTGCTCGTTACGGAGCCCTAACCAACGCCTCCAGCATCTGGTGTCCCCAAGGTAACTCCACAATTGAGTGGCTCGAAGTGGACTTGGGAGCGCCCTACTTCATCTGCGGGGTGGCCGCTGTTAATGATAATGAAGCTAGTAACCGTACGGCAGTCACCTGGTACCGAGTTGCTATGTCTCTTAATCTCATTGTTGAGGACAATAGTGGGCTTAACACCTCGCAGGTACTAAGGCTGTTTCTTCTTATGTTTTTTCCCTTGTAGTGCATAAAATTACTACTTCTACTACCACCAAGATCACCACCACTACTACTACTACTTTTATTACTACAACCACTAACGCCAGCACTACTACTACTACTACTACTGCTGCTGCTACTTCCACTACTACTACTATTACTGCTACTGCTACTACTACCATTACTACTGTTACTACTACTATATACTACTAGTAATACTACTACTACTGCTGCTACTCCTACTACTACTACTACTACTACTACTATATACTACTAGTAATACTACTACTACTATTACTACTACTGCTACTACTACCATTACTACTGCTACTGCTGCTGCTACTACCACTACTACTACTATTACTACTACTACTACTACAACTACTACTACTATTGCTACTACTACTACTACTACTTAACTACTGCTACTACTACTACTACTACAGCTACTACTACTACTGCTACTACTACTACTGCTGCTACTTCTACTACTACTACTACTACTACTACTACTACTGCTGCTGCTACTACCACTACTACTACTATTACTACTACTGCTACTACTACCATTACTACTGCTACTACTACTATATACTACTAGTAATACTACTACTACTGCTACTACTACTACTGCTACTACTGAATACAACATAATGATAATAGAATCATATTAACCGCCTGGGCTTTTTTGGAGTTCCTGGGCCTGGGGAGGGGGAGGGGGGAGCTAAAAAAGCCCCCCTCAGTAAATCCGGGAGTATTGACGCTATTGTCATGAAACTTGGAGGTTAGGTAGAACTTTATTACCGTATCAATTTGAATAGAATACACACTAATATGATGTCATGATGACGCCATTTTTCCACAAATCAATATTCTTTTAGATCATTGTTCTTATTTTTGTGCGGAAGGCAAACACAGCCAAAACTCTTGATTAAAAGCACATGGTCAATACATCGAACAATAAACGTTGATTTTAGCCCATTCAAATCATTTGAATGTTTTGTATTGCAAAGATACATAGGATTTAGAGATATGTAAACTTGAAAACAAGAAGTGGTGGAGTTTTCACTCGTTAAATGACAATTGTGGTCAATGTTATGCATATTTTAAGCTTATTCAGTAGATAGGATCTTAAGTTAACCAAACAAACCAAAATTCGGAAAAAAATTCGGAAAGTCAAAACTATACTGTTATGACGATATTCGCCAGATTTTGCGTTTTGCTTTTTTATTTGCATGACGTCATTTATGACGTCAGAGATTTGCCGAAAACTTTTTCTCCAAAACATTAGAGTTTAAGGTTACCAAAATAATTGATCCCATGCATCACAATCGAGTTTAGTGTAAAAAAAACCCAATAAATCCAGTTTTCAACAATACAATCCCTCCAAAATACTGTTGCCATGGCAACATCAGAACCCATAACCAAATTTCTACCACATCACCAAACTGCCAGATAAATTTGAGGAAAACGCCTTGGTGGGGGGGAGGTTGATACCTGCAATCTGACCCCCTTATCGATTTTTTTAGCTTAAAACTTTTGTTCTTTAACCGATTTCTAAAAGCTTTGTCACAACTGTTCCTTGTTTGTCAACACATCATTTGACCTTAATTAAGTGACGTCACGACTGATGACATCATCGTAATGAGTCACGTAATCCGTATGTTGCCTACAAAAATAGAATTTTTCGCTAAAAAAGTGTTTATTATGGACTAAAGACTGACAACTTCACTTTATTTCTTAAGATTTTGTATATTCCAATCGCTTAACCTTGTTTTCTCACCATTTTCATTGTTCCATTCGAAAATCTAAAATTTCGAAAATCCAAGATGGCGGCCTTATTGACGTCATTTATTTGATTTGGTTGCCATGGAAACCTATTAAACAATACGTGGTTTTGATTAATTGTAACTACAATAAAAGTTCTTTATGTATACCAAATATCGAGCCAATCGGATGAAAGGTATCAAAAGTCGAGGGGGGGAGGGGGTCAGAGTGACTCGCTCCTTTTACCTTCGTGTGACTATTTTTACCTTATGCCTTCTAGGGTTAATGTATGACTATATTGTTATCATAAAGAGGCCCAAATATAAAAAGAACAATCTCCATGTGTGCTTCAACTACTATATTTAAACCTAGAAGGCATTCGTAGGGAGGGGGGCTCAATCTGATCACCTCGATTTTTTTTGCTTTAAATTTTTTATCCTTACCCGATTACCAAAAGCTTTGGTACAACCGTTTCGTTAAGACAGCTTTTGACCCTAATAAAGTGACTTCACGATTCAGATGACTTAACTACGCAACTTGTGTGTTGACTACGAAAATGCAATTTTTTTGCCAAAAAAGCAACAATTTTTGCCTAAATACTGATGATTCTTACAGTTTTGTAGTTTTCAACCGCTAAGGTAATATTCTCACATATTTCAGTTTTCCAATTTGATTTTTAAAAAAATAGAATATTCAAAGATTCAAAGAAAGCGGCCACTAGGAGTCGCCCTCTACTCTGAGAACGAAAGATCCCATTGGATAAAAACACAATACAAATAACCAAAGCTTTTATTCTTAAACTGACTATCCGTAGAGAACATACAATAGCGTATTGTTAAAAAGTGTCAGTTATTATTAATGTTATTGTTCGATGACCAATGGAATACTTCGTTCTCAGAGTAGAGTCTTACTGGCCACTAGTGACGTCATTTATAAGGCTGTGAATGACGTCACAGATATTTTATATAGATGTACTATACTGTAATTATTATTATTATTATTATTATCATTATTTTTACTATTACTAATGCTATTGCTATTATGACTGTAACTGCTACTGCTATTGATATTGCTGTTGCTATTGCTAGTGTTGTTACTGTTACTATAGCTGTCACTATTCCCATTACTCTTACATTGGAGTCCTAAACAACATATTTGGCATCAGGTGTCTCATGGGTAACTTCAAATGACTCGACGAACATTTTGGAGCGCCGTTATTTTTTTAACTGTTCTTATACTATTCAAAACAGGAGTTTCGCACCGACCCCAATTCTGAGTTGCTGACGGTGCAAGAACTTCACGGAGTGGCGAGATATTTACGGTTTATGCCAACACGCTGGGTGGAGTGGCCCTGTATGAAGATTGCGGTGTATGGAGATGGAAGAGGTGTGCCTAGGTGTTCCATTACCACCATTATATTAAAGTTAGCGATATTTTATTAAGGAGTTACACTATCGCGTAACTGAACATTAAGCTTGTTTTACTATTAAAAGTACATGCGACTTTCATCTATCGTCTTCGATCTAAATTTTCTACCCACACATATTAGCGACTACTTTGGATCGTGCTGCCTAAAATTCGGAAGATTTTCTGGATACTGAAAGAAAACAAATTTAAAAAGACCTTGGGAAGGCCAGGATCCTTTACGTAAAGTTTGAATACTTTGTTTTGTTTTTAGGTTTCCAGATTGGTTTGAAAGGTCCGTCTTGGAAAATGATTGACAGTATTCAGTTTTGTACTCCTTCAGTTACGTTAGACGTTATTCTGATAGAGCGTGGTTAAGTTTGCATATTTACTTTCATGGTAAACTTTAAACATGTTAATTCTACTAAAAACTGTCCAAAATCGCCAGACTGCTAACTTAGAAATGAGACGAAAATTTCTTGGCCCTGTATTCTTTAGAAAACAAGACGGTCTGCAGGAACACCTGGCTGTCCAGTCCATGGGACACCTATTTGCGAGATCATTCTTGCTGTTTGCCATTTTTATACAGTACCAAAATTCAACATCGCTTTCTGAGCTCGAAAAAAATTGTTGTATTCAAAAACGAAAATTTTCAGATTTCCTGTCTTTTGAAAAAAGGTGATTCAATGTTGAAGCAGAAAAACCAAAGTTGCGAGGGTCTGAAGTAGCGTTTTCTCACAACCAAATAAGGCATATTTTGTCAAAGTTCAGCATACGGTCAGAATTACATAATTATATGTATGTTCGTACACAGCGTCGCATGTACACACGGCCGTAACTTATAAAGATTCGCAAATACTTCGCGAAAGTTTAGAAGTAATTTGGGGCAAAAAGTGATGGGGGGAAATGTTGACTTTGATAGAATTTTTAGTTTTTATGGATTTTAGGTAATTTTTAGAATGGTTCCGCAGTATTATTTGTAATACTTCATATGTCGTCCGAGGAGGCGCACTCGCTCGCCCGGGATCAATGTTTGTTGCCTTCTTTTAACTTTTCTTCTTTTTTAAATCTCCTCTCCAATTTCTCTAATCTCGACCAAACTGTGACAGATTGCTCCCACTAAGTCTATCTTCGTTTGCAGTGCCACCGCTGCGAATAGTTTTTGGTGTGAAGAACAAAACAGTTGAACACGTATCATCGACCACGTTGAGGTGTTTCGCTCATGGATTTCCCTTTCCGAGCTACACGTGGACCAAGGACGGATCGAGCGTGACTCCCAATGGAGTATTGAGTGAAGAAAACACCGTGCTGCAGCTTTCACGACTGACCATGGCCAACGAGGGTTGGTACACCTGCACTGCAACCACCGCACTAGGCAGTGTCAACTCCTCGGCCTATCTGACCATCCACGGTGCGTAAACAACACGTGCTTAACCAACGGATCCAACATGTTGGTCCAACATCACCCAACATTGTTGAACGCAACACCACCCATTGTTGAATGCAACATGTGGATCCGTTTGGACACCTAATTGTATGACGACGGTTGACCAAACGGACCCATCATGTTGATCCAACCTTTACATCACACAATTTTGCTGAATGCAACATGTTGGATCCGTTTGAACGCTTTGTTCGATGATGTTGGTCGACCGTGGAGAACTTTTGATTGGCTAAACTTTCTCTTCCAATTTTATACAGTCCCTAACAGTATCACAAAAACTAGGGTGTAGGTGTCACAACTTTTGTCTCACTAAGTTATTAGAGATACTACTACAATTCTGCAATACCCGCTTGTTACTGTTACTTCATACAGCACGGTACCTTTTGAGGGTGCCACCGACGGCCAACTGAATGGCATTTTTTTATAAACATCGAGAATAAATTTTTAAAAACATGTCTCGATTATCTGAAACATGAAATAACGGACAAGTATTGATCGAAAGAAACAACGCTTAACTAGTCGAATGGAGGAGACAGTTTCAAGTTTATGAAGTTCTTAGGGAAGCCGCGAATATCCATTTGTTCCACGAAAAACGTCAATTTGACGTTTGGAATGGGGGGGGGTTCTTGGTCCTGAAGTTTCTTAGAGGAAAAATGTTGGAAAACCAACAGTTTGGCAAATGATTTTTGAATATTTTAAGAATATGCCTGAGGCTGAAATTGTGAGAAGATTATAATATCGTGCGTTTAAAACCTGTAAATATAACACAAAACAATACAATATTTACAGTACAATACAATTACCGTGACTGGTTCGGCAAGTTTATATTGGAGTGAAAGTGCAAGTACCTTTACAAGATGAAGCTGCTGGTTCCCTCAAAGACAGTAGGGCTGTGCCTTACCAGCCCCTGTTCCTCCGCCGTCCCTGGTTTGACCACAAGCGGATGATTTGCATGTTGAGGGATTTATGCAAAAGCAGACTTAATGCTGTTTCTTGTTGTTGATGTGATAAGCATGTTTGCCGCAACAAAATTGGAAAAGTAATCACAAACAAAATGATATAGATATTGAAAATACTAACCAACACTTCAAGTTATATTTGAAAACTCATTAAAGATATGTCGTTATAAAATCTGAAAAATTCAACCGAGTTAGTCTATGCGTTTATTGTGAATGTTTTATTGATTAGGCTACAGTGGTGTTGCCCTCTACTCTGAGAACGAAAGATCCCATTGGATAAAAACACAATACAAATAACCAAAACTTTTATTCTTAAACTGACTATCCGTAAAGAACATACAACAGCGTATTGTTAAAAAGTGCCAGTTATTGTTAATGTTATTGTTCAATGACCAATGGAATACTTCGTTCTCAGAGTAGAGCCTTACTGCTACAGTGGGATGATATTTAGTATTGTAATGTAAAGGTCATTTACTGGATGGTTTGTTTCAAACAGAACTATCGATAAATCGGCTGACGGATCTAGAGGGGGGAGGTCCCAGAGAAACGACAGATTGACGTTTCTTGAGGAACAAATCGATATGCCAGGCTTCCCTTAAACAACAGAAGACTCAGCATAGATATAGATGGTCAAAGTGATTGCTTGAACTGAGTTGAAGGCCAGATCTACGGCAACCGCCAAGCATCTTCACGAAAATGATGTAAAAACCATCATACAAATTCTAAATTGTTTTCCCGTAATTTTTTTGACTTTAAATTTTTGCTGCTTAACCAATGGTCAAAATTTTTTGTACAACTGTTCCTTGTTTGTTAACACGTTTCTTGACACTAATTAGGTGACATTACAAGTGATAACGTCATTGTAAAAAGTCACGCAATCTGTGCGTTGACTGCAAAACCTAAGTATTTCGCTAGAAACTTACTAAATACTGATAACTTCACAATGGGTTCTATCTATTCTGTGGATTCTATCTATTCTGTTTTCTCGTCAATTTGAGCAACAAAAGTCAAAATTTGGACAAAATCTGAGAATGTAAAAATCCAAGATGGCGGCCACATGTGTTGTCATTTATTTGACTACTGCTACCATAGGAACCCATAAAACACCACTTGGTTTTGCTTAAATAAAGGTTCAAATGAAGCTTGTTATTTGTATCAAATTTCAGGTCAATCGGTTGAATTGTGTCGAAAGTAGAAGGGACGTCCGGTTGACCCCCCCCCTCAAGGCTTCGTGTAACTAAACTTTCTTCAGTATTTTTTAAAAGAAAAAGGTGAAATTTATTTCAAATACTATTTTTGAAAACACTCTATTCTGTTTTAATACTTTCAGCGAAGCCACAAGACCTGAGAGTAACTTCTCCCGTGAAAGCGTTGAAGAACAAAGACGCTGTATTATCATGCGACAGTTTCTCTAACCCAGTGCCAAATGTCACCTGGACAAGGGAAGGTCGGATCATTTCCGATGCGCGATATTCTGTTAGTAACAAACATGATCAACCCAACAATAAACTTATCAGCAAATTGACAATTCGAAGCGTAGCTGAGGAAGATGTGGGAATCTACAAATGCAGATTCAGTAATTATCGCGGGTCAATTGAGGGAGAGATTCAAGTTGATCTGTTGGAAGGTAAGGAGCGATTCAATTCGCGTAACTGATTACTGCCATAAAGGACTGCATTTACCTCTGGGGTTGTAGGTTGCTACTATTATGGTTTATAATTCATTTTTTGCAATATTTTTCTTGACATTCCATACAATTTAAGACAATGTTTAAAAAGACTAGCTCCAAGGGCGGATTCAAGACCTTCAAAAGGGAAGAGGTGCACCAACTGTCGCCGAAGACGCATTCTAGGGGAATCCGGGGACATGCTCCCCCATAAATTTTAGAAAATTTGAGTACACGTTTAATATTTATTTTTTGCTCGTGAACTTTGTTTTAATAAAGAAAAAAATCAAAAAGAGGTGCACGGGCCTCCAGTTCCTCACCCACCCCAAGTTGGTGCAGTAATATAATCTCTGTCTCCCAATCTTGAGGTCACTGATTTGCCCCCCGGTCTGATTAAGGGTTGAGTATTTAGGTCGTATATACATAGACCAGTTGAAGCGGCTGCCAGTGGCGCCTATATATTATTCAATTGAAGTCTGCTGGTGGAAAACAGTTCATTGTAAAACGTCTTTGAGCTTGTTCATATATGAAAAAGGCGCAAAAGAACACTTACATTCAATCTCAAGATACAAAGTAAAATGGTTTTCATAGTATGCTGATTGTTAAACACGGCGTGCGTTACGTCACGTGAAATATCCATATATAGATGCACCACTAGTTTTTTTTTTCTTCTTGGAATCAATATTAGAAATATTCGTTCTCATAGCTATTCTTTCAACTTCAAGGTTGCCATCCGGCTATGTTCAACTTTGAAAGTGGATCCGATTCTTTAAAGACCTGGGGGCAAACGGGCACCGCTTTTAGGAACCAACCAACATTTGGCGATAACGTGAAAGCACGAAACCCAAAGCGGACGTCCAACCACCAGGGTAACTACTGGATTGGTACTTACGAGAACAGGCCGGGACCATCATCCCCTGCAGGAGTGGCAGCTGGGAACGGAGCCCAGGGACTGCTGATATCGCCAGAATTCCAGATACAAGGTTTGTTATAGATTCGTTAAGAACTCGTCGCTCTTCAAAGTGAGCAAGTCCATCTCCGGCTCCTAAATCGCCCACGATTCATGGGTTAAAAGGAATAAGTTTTCTAAGACCTCCCAAGATCACTTTTTATCAAAGCATCGACCAAAACTAACAGACACGTCTACGATTATGCAAAGGGAGATTTTGAAGGCCTGCATACTGCTCTGTGTGCGATTAACCTGTCCGAAAGAGGACATAAAGGCGGACTGGTAGCGATGGAAAAACACATTCCTGGCTGCCGTTTACGACCATATTCCCATTAAGAAGTTTAAAAAGCGAAACTCAGTGCCATGGATAAACGGCACAATCCTCAACATGATTAAGTAAAAGGACTCAGTAAGGAAAAAGCTAAAAAGATCGCCATCCAACTATCTAGGAGACAAATTCAGATCTATGCCTGCTAAAATAAAAAAATCCGTCTGTACAAAATGTAATAAAGTACGAAACCTAAAATGTCCCAGCCTGTTGTTACTGACAATGACAATGTTCTTTGTATTTTTTGTTTCTAGTTTCCCTTACATATCGTTTTACGTTCTTTTTTATGCTAATGGCCCGCAGTAATTGGCCAGCGCTGTTGCGGCGTCCCTGCCGTCAATTCAGTTTGATTTAATTCAGTTTTTTATTAGATTCTTTTGTAATATCGGCAGAGAAATAAAACAAAATAAAAATAAGATCGCCCAGTATCGTTCACGTTATCTAAGATCCCCGAAGCCGGCCCAATGTCGCCGAGGATTACGGCGATCTTATGGCCAAGAATAGGAAGTGAGTACACTTTGGATGTTCTGTTAGCTACTGTCTCTTCTTGACACTTATTGTTTTACCTGTCTACGTAAATCTACATTTTTTATGTTATTAGTATAATAACTATTCGATAGCTACATAACCTTTCTGTTACATGGGTTTTGTGCTGGAATACGTTCTAAAACTGTAATCTGAGTCATGTGTGGGGGATTTCCTTAAAATTGTAATAAGGTTTCAGGCGGAGATTTAAAATCTTGATAGTATGTTTTGTTACATAAGAATGCGTTGAAATGGTTTTTTTTTTCTCCTGTGGGATGTTTTGTTTAGCTGACGTCTCGAGCGATAGCCCTTCTTTGGAGCAGACTACTACATGATTGTATTATCTACTTGTACATGTTGTACTTGCCCATATTTTGAGAGTCAATGTCGGTAAAAATCAAAATTCGAGGTCGCGTCGTCAAGTCATCAATTTTTTTTCATACTTTGCCTTAATAAACCCTGTGGTAATTTTTTTTCGGATTATAGATTGAAAGCTTCAACAGCGCTTTATGTTTTTCAAAATCGAGAGAAGTATATAAGTATGATATACGCCACTTCGCCTCTCGACCGCGGTCGCGGCCACCATTATCTGGCTGAAAATCATGCATTTTCTCTTCACTCGTAAAAACGAGATTGCATCTATGCATATGCTTTGGATGTATCATAAAACAATTATTGAACCATCTTAAAATAAGAAAAATATGAAACTGGGTATAAATTTTGACTTGCTGAATGTACCCTAGTCTAATTAAGATTCAGTTTTATTATCGTCATTTCGAGCATTATTTTACAAAAATGCACACTACCTGCAAGTAGCGAAGCTTATCTAGGCAGGTAGTGTGACGACTCTAGAACATAACAATTTTTTTAAAGAAGACTAAACAGAAATAACTGTAATCTACAGAAACGGACGACTAATTATATACCAATTAAAAGGTTGGTAGATTTCAAAAGAGGTATACTATAAAAAGAGAGCAGTACTATCTGAGTGATTCGAAAGGGCACCGAATTAAAGGTCTTTTCTACACACAATTAACTCCACTGGAAAACGATTTATTTGAGCTAAAAAAGTGTTTACAGTTATTAAGAAATCTTATAAGATGTGGGCTTAAATTTAAAAATTCATGTAATTAGCACTGTTAAATGATAAGCTATCTTTTCAGTGATTTTAAAAAATATAAGAGCTATTTACATTCTTATCGGCTTATAGGTAACATTTTACATTAATCTCCTCTATCAATGTCTGTGTTTTCAGGACCCAATGTGTCGTTTCTTCTCGGTGGTCAGTGCGATGGTACACCGTTAGAACTGCTGGTTGGGGGGCAAGTTGCTTTGTCGGCTGCAGGTTCGGGATCCCGATTGACGTGTGGCCAGAATCCATCTGGCATGACCAGGCAGACTTGGAATCTGCAGCGCTACATAGGAAAGAGAGCCCGTATACGGTTGCAAGACTTTTCCAGTAGAAGCTGGGGGCATGTCAGTTTCGATGACTTTCGAGGGGACATAGTTATGTGCAAAGGTACATGAATGAGGGGACATAGTTATTTGCAAAGGTACATTTTAACCCTGGGAGGGGGGCTAAAAATGTTACACGAAGGCACAATGGGGTAGAGGGGTTCAATCAGACCCCCCCCCCTCCATTTTTGACACGTTCATCCGATTAACTCGATTTTAGCACACATAAAGAACTTTCTTTGTACCGTCATCTAATTAAAACAAGGTGATGTTCAATTGGTTTCCATGGCAACGACAACCATATAAATGGCGTCATTGCAGGTGCCACCTTTGATTTTCCAATTTTTCGCATTTTCGATAAGAACATTAAAAATGGTGATGAAGCAATATGCAAAACTATAAGATTTGTTGTAAAGTTGTCAGTGGAAATAGTTGCTTTTAGTGAAAAACTGCGTTTTTGTAGTCAACTCATATTTTGCGTGACTTATTATGATGACATAGCTTAACTAAAGTTAAAAGAAGTATTAACGAACAAAGAATAAATGTACCAGAGCTTTTGGAAATCGGTTAAAGAACAAAAGTTTTAAGCGAAAAAAATTGAGGGGGGTCAATTTGATCCCCCCTATACGCATGCTCTCTAGGGTTAACGAGGGAACCTAGTTGTATGCAAATGTGCGCGTGAAAGAAGGAACATAGTTATGTGCAACGGTACAAATTGACAAAGCATTGTCTTGCGTTCTGTCTTTTGTGGTTGTTTGTTTCACTTTTGCTTCTTTAAATGTTATTAATACCGTTTCGTGCCTTGCCGTGTGTTCTTGTGTTGTGTTTGTCGCGCTATACTATAACACATGACTATAAAGCCAAAGCACTTACTTTTTAACATCTAAAGTTCTCACAAATGTTTATTAGGTTGCTCTGAAGCTCTGGGGATGACTACCGGTAAGATTCCAGACTTTGCTATTTCTGCCTCGTCCATGTGGAATAAAAATCACGGACCCAAATACGGACGGCTGTACACACTAAGAAGGGATGGTCACGTGGGTTCTTGGTCCTCACGGTACAATCGGAGAGGTCAGTGGCTACAGGTTGACCTTGGGACGGCGGTCGTTGTTACTAAAATTGCAACACAAGGCCGGGCCAGCTGGAGCCAATGGGTGACGAGCTATTGGCTGTCCTATTCCTCAGACGGCAGCAACTTCCAACAGTACAATAAGGTATCTAAAGTATGCAATTGAGTTACCCAAAACAATTTTTCGATGGTGTCGATGAATTTTTCCCCAGCACACTGTCCTAACCCCTTCCCAAAAAGATAACAACTCTTTAATAATAATAATAATAATAATAATAATAGTAATAATAATTTATTTTAAGTCCATAACACAGAGAGTGGTCGCCCAGTCTCTCGAGCCAGGGGCTCATGATAAAAGTGGTCGACTATAATAAAACTATGGTAATATATAACTAACTAA
>JAOBRG010357984.1:0-12834 GCA_027574985.1 Umimayanthus nakama
TTCTCGATATTAAAGTTGGTACGTTTGCATTTCCTTGACAAGTATAACACTCCACGAGCATCCAGAGGATACCTTTGTTTTTTATCGAAAACTTGTAATTGCGTCAATATCAGTACAAAATAAAGTATTTTTTGTTGATGTTGTCAATCAACCTTTGGGTAGCACAGAGCCCAGGAAACTGACTACCATGAGAGCAACGAAGATGGCAAATTTAAGAACACTTTTACAACGAAGCTCCTAACCTTGTGAACATTTGTTTAAGCAATGCTAAATCTTGATCACAAACTGCACTGCCTATAGCCGCCACCCCTTCCCCTCATTTAAGAACACGAATTACAATCTAAGAAGAACAAACTCATTGTAAATCTCTACTTGTAGAAGTGTGCGTTTTTAAAATAGTTTCTATGGCAACCCCATCGATTTTTGACAGTAAGGTATAGTTTTAATTGTATTTTATAAAGAGTTTCTGATGTTTATTTTTTGCCACATTCAATACATGCACAATTACGAATAATTTTATCAATAATTTGGACATTCAGTATTTTAATTCATGTAAACCAGAATAATGAATTTTAACTGCAACGCTTGTAAACAAGGATGATTACTGATAACTACAAAACCCTTTAAATTGAAAAAAAAATATGTTTTCACAATACTGGAACACAATTCAAGTGCGCTTTCTCACAGAGACAGGGTACAGTGCCCGTCACTGAACTTGAGAAACGACCAGGAGCAGCGTATTCTCCCAAGCATTTAAAATAACAAGGAAATGAATCATCGTACCCGTCCTTGAACTTGGATATGACCATGACTGGCCCAAAGGACTCCTCGTCAGCAATGAACATGTCGTCCTCCACATCAGTGAATACAGTTGGCTCAAAAAACAAACCTGATAACAAAACAGCAACATAAGTACCAAAGAAAAGGGAGTGCCGGGATGGAGGGGGCTTGGAGCTAAAGTCAATGCAACTGCTGGATGTTCCATTGTGTTAATCAAGGGTGCGGTTAAATGAGATAGATCTAAAGTTGAGTACTTAATGTTTGGGTTCATCCAGGTAGAACTACTCCTGTTTTCAACTTTCACGTCCTGAAATAAGGTTAGCTGTGCATAGTGTTGCATGGCTTGTTTCTCTGCACTAGGTATACAGAGCTTTTTCAGTCGATGCAAAAAACTTATAAACTGCAGGATCTCGTGGTTTCAACTCTTGCCTTTCAGGAGTTCATTAGCTGAGTTTCTTCTATATTTACGAACACCTTTTCTTAATCACAGTTTGTACTTGAAATGATTTCTCTAACAGTTCTTAATTTTTGGCGTGATATAAGTGCGAAATTGGCGCAGCTAGTATGATTTCTGACTGCCAACCAGAAGGTCCCGGGTTCATCCCCAGCCTTGTCGAGGGTTGAACTTTGAGCGACCTTCTTTCACACACCGTCCGTGGACAGGGACGCTAAGCCGTTGGTCTAGTCTCTTAACGTTCTATCCGAGGACTTAAAACAACCCACATTTGTCGATAAGAAGTAGGCTAATGCCGGTGTTTTGAACTGTTAGCTGAGACTCAGACAGCGGTCTGGCTCAACTACCCAGGCTCAAATTTGTTGTAAACAGGTTGCTAAAAAGCCCCGTGGGGAGCATCTGAAAATGCACGTATGCAAAAACCTCTAAATTTTTCGTCTGCTACTTGCTTTGGCAAAAAGCAAGTTAATATCATAAGAAAACTCGAGATCTTGACTGAGCAAGCTTTGTCCTAACCCATTAGTCTCGCAGTTACAGATCCTGAACTACACTAACAACGCACTCGTTGAGAAGTGTTCAAAAACCGTCAATAAACTTGATGATGCTAGGATATTCTCACCAGGTCTGTCCACTTGCTTGCCTCCATAAGCCAGTTTGGCGCCCTCCTCTACTCCCCTCTTGCAGTAGTTCACGAGCGACTTGACGTGAGCTCTGAAATAGGCAAAGAAGCAAAAGACCTTACAGGTCAGACTCTTATGAAGCCAGTTTGCTATACATTAAACACGTTGGCCTACGCTAACTTGTCTTTTGTAAATAGTGGAAGCCGTTTGTAACAGTCATGCCCTTTCCAAGAACAGTCGATGTCATTTTTAATATAAATACAGTAAAAAGAACGTTGTTGGCGTAGTCGTAATGTAACAGCATAGGACCAGAAAGCCAGCGGTCACAGGTTTGATACACGGTAATTTTTGTTTTTTACTTAACTTTTTTCGATTTCATTTCTTCCTTTCAAGATTCATTCATTTTGTTTTGCCATTTGATTGCACACAATACTTTACAATAGTTAAGGATAACGAAGTAAATAATGACAAGGAAGCTCAAAAAATCCAAGAAGGCGTATAGCGAATGAGCTCCCTCTAAATAAAACTAACTGATCTGATATGGCTAACAGGAACGGCTGATCATCTATTTAATTTTATAAAAAGAGAAGAAAGGACAAAACGAATCCTTTAGAGTTAGATTAGGGTAAGTGTCAGGGTCAGGGTTAGTATTAATTGTATTTCCATGATCAAGACTTTTTCTTCTTGAAAACGACATTCCACCGTCGTTCCAAATGGCATTGACTGTTACAAATGGCATCGACCGTTAATGAAAGAAAAAACTGCTTATAGTTGGAAATTACTAAAACAGACTTCACGTTCTTAAAAAGGAGTTTGATATGTTACACTTCCAAAAAGATTATTCTAAGGCAATTAGAATTAACCAACAAATTGTTTAAGTTAAGCAGATAGTCTCAATAAATTTAAATACAGGCCGAAGGTCCAATTACAGTGTAAACAAGCTTTGTGATGAAAGTTTTTATTACTTCGAGCACTGTTTTGCAACTGCGTCTGATTTTTAAGTAATTACTCGGGTAGTTTCTTTTTTTCTGTGGCGAATCTGTTTTATTTAAGACCAGACAAATAAATGCATGCATAATTTTCATGTGTTAGCGTAACAGGGACTTACACCAGTTTTTAAGAGTAATAGAAGACTTGGTATGTTTCCGAAAATGAGCCTCTGCAGCTAGGGTGAGAATAATACACCCGATACTCATTGTTTAATAAGAATACTCTTCCACACAAGGTACAACACATTCTATCAAATAGATAGTTGAACTACTACACTCGACAGACATGTACTTACGCAAAATCAGTGGATCATTTCTAAAAATTAGTTAGACGCGCCTCTTTAGGAAAGTATTTTGTTAATACTTTATTTCTATATATAGTGTTTCTATCGTGTATTTTATCTAGACTTACACTCACACAACTTTCAATTACAAGTATTCATATCGATAATTTCACAGTATTTCGCTTTACCTTTAGCCTATTAACTTCCATAATTTACTCTATATCTTTTATACATCTATTTTATACCTTGTAATGTGGAGGTCAGCATCTTCCACCGGAACCTTGTGCGATGTACGTATTGACTTTATGGTTATTATCACTATAATTGTTTTCTAAAAATACAGAATTTAACAAAATGCTAAACATTACATCACTTCTACTTACAAATGGTTCTGTGGGCCATGATCGGTTGAAGTGTCCAAGGGATCCCCAATTTTCATTTTCTTAATCTCCTTGATCTGCAATGGAAAGGAACTCCTTGTAACCGAAAATTAATTTTGTTATATTTCAATTGATACTACTTACAACCTAAGATCGCGGGTTTCGGGACAGTCGCAATTAAATAACAAATGTCTTTTAGACCTTTGATGTGTCTTAGTTTATTGAACATATCTTGTTAGTATTTGAAATGACTGTCTTAATTATTGCCAAGTCAATCAGGTATCATACGGCCAAACAGTCACTAACTGGCGCGCAATATATGGCCCAATTCGTATCCTTCACACAGATTATAAACCTTTCTCGGGTAATTAAATTAACATTTACTCTATGAATCGGAGATGACTAGTGGCAGAATATTCACCGCCATGAGACGCACGAAGGTCAATATTCTAAAAACCACTGTTCGCCGAGATTAAAGAGAATAATTGCAGTATTACATTCACATTCGGTGATAACACAGCAATAGGCCTATTGCAGAGTTCTTCTTCTATCAGTACCGCTTAATGGGAGTTCCGGGAGGTTGATATTGTCCATTAGCCAGAGATAGGAAACTAATCAGATTGCTTGAATTGCCAACGCCACCAAGTTTACATGTGCTAATCGAATTTCTTCTATTCCAAACAAGTCATACTTACAATGCGCTCAACATATTCATCGTGGATTGACTCTTCAACAAAGAAACGTCCTATGAAAAGATAGAACAAAGTTACCAAAGAGCGGCATTCCACACGTTACAGGTAATTTGTCAAACAAAAATGCTAGTTTTATGACATCAGTGACTGTTGAAACATAGCAACTGCACGACAGACGAAATTAGTTTCATTTGAATTTTCATTTCAACAAAGAAACGTCTCACAAAAAGATAGAGGAACGTTACCAATGAGCGACCTTCCACGCGTTGACACTAAACTGGACAACGAAAATGCTTGAGCTCTGACACAGACGGCTCTTGAAACATAGAACTTAAACTTGCAAATGAAACTAGTTTCAATTGCATTGTCTAATCAAAAGTCCTCATATCACTCTCCAGTTCTTGCTTTTAGTAACCTGCGTTCGTTCAGTTAAAATAACGAAACAACAGTTTTGAAAGCCATAAGGACTTAGACTGCTAACGCAGATCTTTCAACAAGTAAGTCTTTTAAAGAAACGAGGAAAACTATTAATGCTGGACAACCGGTAATGACCCTTAACACACCTGCTGCAATACAGTTCTCTCCTTTGTTGAACATGCTGGCCATCAAACCCTACCAAAAGTAAAGAAGGAATATTTAGCAAGAAAGGACCCGTGATATTCTTCATCTTTTAAGCGGACTACCATGAAGTAAAAGCATTCTAAACCCTACTAAACGCGGGGATGAGTTATGACGACTTCCATAACTGATGTAACTTCACTGGCTTCATAAATTAGCAGAAAGTGCTAAACTTGGCCGAAATATTTCTAAACGAAGATGTAACATTCCAAATATTATTTCTGCGCCTTTGCAAACAGCTGAGATGCAAACACATTTTGTTAAGATGTCTTGCTCACACTTGCCGAATATTTCGCATCACGTTCTCGTTTTGAAAAGGAAGAACTGATGACCAGTTGATTAGGCAAATTGAAAACACATCGGAATTTCTCCAACCCACTAAGATTTTGTAAAAAGCTTATAATCAAATTACATTGCTTTTATCACTCCACTAATCGTTACACAGATACAAATTGTACACTGCAATAAGAAAGGTAAACATTTCTTCTGCTTCAGGTTTTAGGAACCATCGTAATTGCTTCCGCAAGAAATCTAAACCATACAGTAAGATGCTACGGTTGAACAAACGCTGCAAAACACACCTGTCTAACCGCTCTGTCCATGTCACAGTCGGCAAATATGATAAGCGGCGATTTTCCACCAAGCTCCAGGGAACATTTCTTCAAATTACTAACTGCGCAGCTGTTAAATATATAACGTCATAAAATCTATAAAAATGTATCAATGGCTGTCACAAAGGTATAACACTTTCAATATCAGGTAAAAAAGTTTGTTATCTTTTTTTGGAATTCACAAGAAGACGTTGATGTCTATTTCGAAATCAAACTTTTCTTAAATGCCGTGAAAATACAATGATAAACTTTTTCCTCTTCACACATCGATTCAAGTTGTTCATTTGGGATCGATGAAAGCATTTATCATCTCTTATTTCTATACCTTTTCTATGCTCTAATGCGTGGCCATTAAAGTACTGTTCAGTGTTGGTAAAGTAATTTATACTACAACAGCGTACATGCATGCACAATTGATGTTGGCCTGCCTGGTAGATAAAACTTTCATTTTCAAGTCTGCTGATTTCTTCACATAGCCGTTCCATTGGATAATACAAATTTTAAGATCTTAGGCGACTTAATCTATTTAGCTCCAAAAGTGAACCATTTGTATGTAATAATTGTGAGCACGGTTTGAACTCTGCAGCGACAACACTACCTGTTAGTACCAGAAAAACCGAAAGATGGGAGAAAGGCTATCAATAAAGCCGTACCTCTCCATTATAGATTTTCCGACAGGGGTCGAGCCAGTGAAGCCAACTTTTCTTACATCGGGGTGTTCAGTGATGCGATTGCCGACAACAGAACCTGAAATAAAACACATGATAGATGTTAGGAAAGGTTGCTGATGCTTTTGCTATGGCAATCATTCTATACCTATGCTACACTCTAATGCGTGGCAATTAAAGTATTGTGGGTATAGTAATCTATACTATAAGGGCGTACATACACGCGAACACAAACACACTGAATACGCACACACACGCACAAACACCATATCTTAGGATACCACTACTTGGAGGCACATTCCGAGGATGTTGGCCTGCCTGGTAGATAAAACTTTCTTTTTCAAGTCTGCTGATTTCTTCATAGACGGACTATTGGACAATATAAATTTCAAGACCTTGGGCGAGTTTTTGTCAAAACCCGTGTCAATGTATCGGCGTACATTTTCTATATTCGTAGTCCAAAAGATAACGGATCCTCAACTTACCAGCACCAGGCAGGATGTTGATAACACCTTTAGGGAAACCTGCTTTCGCTGCCAGTTCAGCAAACTTCAGGGAGGTCATTGGTGTCACCTGGTATATTGACAAAGAAACCTTGTCATAGAATGCAACACTAGCTCCAGGAATCATTTCTTTTACTTTTACTCATACTAGTAGCACTCGCATACTCCTTTCATTTAAGCTAAGGAAGTACTCACAGTCCATCCACATATCTCAAATTGAGGTCACATGATTTTGCGCCATAGTTTAGAAAATCCGCGGCCTAAAACTGCACTTCATTGGATTTTGAAGTAGTTTGTGACGAGTCTGGAACAAGTTTCTCAATTTAGAACAACTTCTGGTGGTAAAACAATTCTGGGATGAACCTTTCCAAAATGTAAATAATAAGTATGTAGATTAATACTATTTGGCTACACAGACCTGTTACAATTTATGAATAGCTAAAACACAGAGCTTTGCTTAAACGCGAAGGAACTAATCCCCTGGATGTACATGTAGTATACTAAATCCAGCATTACAGGCATTTCTGTAAGCCTACATCAAGGGTTCCAGAGTGACAAGTTAGTGTGAGTCATTTACCTGTGCGGGTTTCAGTACCACAGTGTTCCCAGCAGCCAAGAGAGGAGAAATCTTCCACGCGAGCATCATGAGCGGATAGTTCCATGGCACAATCAGCCCACAAACTCTGTTATAGAAATGCACCATGTTCAAGTTAATTGACGCCAAATTTCATTGTTTCCATGTACACTCCGCCCTTAACATTTATTGTCAAATCACCTTACAGTACCTATTTACGTTGGGTTCTTCCCCATGGAAGAATTTATAAAACTGTTTAGTTCTGTTTTATTTAGGATCAATGTTAACACTAAAGTGTAACGTGGATGGAGCTCCGTTATACTGTACATGTTTGTGCAGAAAATAACCAGAGCTTCACCTCCATACATATTTGCATTGGCTTCGTCTCAATATACTTATCCAACACCAACACCATGTACATGTAGAGAGTTCTCCAAAACAAAGATCCAAAATATAGATTTTATATACAATACCTTTTAGGACTAGTTTGAACACTAGTCTTCCTTTTTTATCAAGAGCAAGTCTTGAATGGAGAAGGAAGGGCAACCAACACACCGAATACATGTCCTTTTTAGCAGTAGTTTACAGTGGGTCTTGGGTCTTCATGGAGAAGGACGCACAACCATGAAGATGGCGAGCGTAAAGGCATAGCCAGTCAAAGCCAGTCATAGTCTTTAGGGGAGAAGAGGTGAATGAATATTAATTCTTGTTCAGCTTTGTTTCAAACATTGTAAAAAAATCTGAAAATTTCGAACTTTCACGTTTTGAGAAATCATGAACACTTTTAAAGCACTTCTGCAAGACAATCAAAATGAATGGTCACAGTGTTTTATTTGGACATCGGGTTCAATAGTTGGGATATTTTGGGTTTTATAAAATTGGCTTTAATATGGGCGAATTTCGTCACATAAACAACTCCATTAGGTTAGGCTGTTCCAACAGAGAAAGCAAAACCAAGTACATTACAGAAAGAAACTAGGCAAACCGCATGGTGTTTTATCATATTTGACAGCGCTTACTGAAAAGACATACGAAATCGAAACGAAATTTACTTCAAACAAGGCTCATTATGGTTGGAGTCGTTCAATCTTGTGCATTGCTGCTATTCTTTTGGCACTTGTATTTTAAAGAAATGTGAATTTGAACCTATTCATGAAAATGTAACTAAAGGTCTTCAAATGAAGCTATAAGAACGTTTGATAAAGCCACGCGCTACCTTTGTCCGAGGAAAGTAACAAGCTAAGCCCCCTTCTACATGTGTTGCGCGGCGTAGGTCGACTTCTGTACTTAAACTTGCACTCAAACTGATCAAATTTATGACTTTTTTATGACCTCAAGCAATGTTTTTCAGAAAGGGGACCTGATAAATTAACGTTAGCCCTTCGCTTGTTGGTGCAAAAATCGTTTGACCATGTTAAAGACATATTGGCTTTGTTTCTTTCTTTCAGAAATACTGTAGACATGATACTGCTGACACAAGCAAGACAAGAACAAGTTTTAAGCCATGAGACTGTTGGTAGAATGGAGTGAGTGAGAGAAGAACAACACGTGAAAATACTACAGTTGCAACCACAAAACTAACACCCTTTTAAATCGGTTAACAGCCAAGACCTACTCAGCGTGGTTCCTGTAACTTGAACTAATCAAAGAAAAAGCATTTTGCTTTAACCTAAACAGAAGAACAATGTTTAGTGTGCAACGCTTAATGTGCACAAAAACAAAATATTGATGTAACAACCTCAAACAGCAATTTTCAATGGCAATGATCATGTTAACTGTTATGTTTACAAGACATACGCTGTAAACTTCAGAAATTATGCACCATACAGCTCGGTAGTAATAATAATCATCATCTTTTTTGAGGAAACATTTTCATATAAAAAATGGTTTTCAAAAAAGACCTCGTAACTAGATACATATTGTAAACTATAAAACTCTTAAATACAAAGTGATTAGAAAGATACAATAAAAAGCCCGAAAATTACGAAATAAGTATAAGTAAAAATGAAAATAAGTACCTATATTAAAAACTTAAAGACATTACGTTTAAAACTATTTACATTCCTCGTGTCTTTGATCGTCTGACTGAGGGAGTTAAAATCAGAAACAGCATGGTATTCTGTTCTTTGCTTCCCCCAATTTCTTCTAACTCGTGGTAATCTGAGATTGCCTTTGTTACGTGTATTATGCCTATGCAGTTCGTCTTGTCTAATCAAGTCCATATCGTGATTAATTAGGCCATTGATGCATTTGTATACGTGTACACACCTTCTTTGAAATCGACTTTTCTCTAGAGGCAGCCACTTAAGAGCGGCTAATACCTCCTTGGAGGATGAGTACAATGGTCTATTTAGAATAACTTTAGCAGCCTTATTTTGCAAAACTTGCAAACTGGACAGAAGGGTAATATTATGTTTATCGCCCCAGACTAGATCAGCATATTCAAAAAGGGGCATAACAAGACTTTTGTAGAAAAGTAGAGGCGCCCTGAAAGGCAATAAATGCTTTTCATCGAAAATATGTCCAAATTTGGACCATATTCATGAGTATGTCCAAAAACCGAAGCAAAAAATATATTTCCGAAATGCGTTCCAACAAATAAAAACAGACGGTAGCCTTCATTTATCCAATGTTATGATGATTTATAGACTTTATTTATCCACAGTCCAAGTATGGTCTCAATACCAACGAGTAGTTAATGAACATTACCAATGTAAACTTTTCCTTTACACAGTGCTGTAGACTTACCCGATAGGTTCTCGTCTCGTGTAGCACAAATTCTTCTGAGGTTTGGCATTGTTGATGGGGATTGTGAGGCCCTGACATAAACAAGAGGAGTTTATATGTTGAAAACAGAGCTTATGTTTGTACAACAATTATTCGACAAACGCATACACAGGTAGGTACACCATTAATGAGTAGGCAGGTGGTCCACGGATTTACTGCATCTACATCAAAAGTTACAAAATGTACCAGAGTCTGATTGAAAGAATACTGATATAACCAGCCTCCAGTAAAGTTACTTAAGGTATTTTACTTATAGACTTAAAGTGTCTACTCGCTCGAAACTCACAGTTCTTGAAATAAAATCGTTCAAAATACACCTCTGCAACACATTAATCGCACGTTCCTTTTTTTCTTAAAAATACACTTAGCCAGAACTCAAACAGTTCTAGAAACCTACGAGCTACAGTTGAAAACAAACATTAAAGAGAACTATTAAATGTGTACTGAACACGTAATTCATTGGTAGTATTATTCAATTATCAGTGTTATTAATTATTATTATTATTATTGTTATTTTTAAATTGTAAATCGTTTTATGAGCCACTCTTTGTATTTTGCAGAAGTTGTAAACTTGATTGGTTAGAAAGATTACAAGTACATTTTATATATGTTCACAAAATTCCAACTGGAAGAAATAATATTTTTTGTATTCTTTTGTTCTGCAATCTACCCATGCGTTTCCATTTAACGTGATAGGTCAGCAAATGTGAAGAGCAACAGCTCGAGGGTTTTCATTTATAACAACAAAGCAAAATCATCATTTTGAAATGCGGAATTAAATTTAGTTGTATCCTTCTTGACGGGCAAATTCTGTCTGTGTGTCCTTTTTAAGTTGAAGGTAGACACGCATCACTGGACTGGGGTCATTACCTGAATCTTATCACACCAACCAGCAAAGTATCTAACTGTATCGATGGACATTCCAATGTGAGTCTTGAGAGCAAGTGTGTACACAGCCCCAGAATCAAGGGTTTCGATTGTGGCCAGTTCCTCTCTATGTTCATCCATCAAGTCTGCCAATCTGCAAAGAGAAGCAGACTCCGCATCAATCACATTGTAATAACTACTATCTCTCTATTACAGCACTCAGGTCTCCCCTCAGGGCTTTTCAGCAACTAACCACAGTAACTGTAAAAATATCTAAAAAGCATCCACATTGTTATATTTCTGACATTTGCGGCGATATTTTGCCGACTGGAGGCGAAGCAACGGGACTCTGGGTCCCTTACAAGGCTCGTCTCCATATTATCTGACGCTAATGACAGGAGTATGTAGGTGAGGAGGTGACAGACCACAGCACCGGCATTAGCCTACTCGTATTGACAAGTGTTGGGTTCTTTTAAGTCCCCCGATAGAACGTCGAGAGACTAAACCAATGGCTTAATGTCTCTGTCCACAGAAATAGTGGCGAAAAAAGGTTGCCCAAAGTTTAAGGCCTCGACCAGGCCGGTGAGTGAACCCGGGACTTTCTGGTTGGCAGTCAGAGATCTAACCAACTGTGCCAACGTCGCACACAGAGATTGTAATTAAAACTTTTAAAATCCAGAACTAAGTATACTTGTTCATCAAAAACCATCAAGTAGTTGTGAGCACTAGGAGATGATGTTGTCTACGTCACGCAGACTTCCAGTCAGCCTTTCCGTGCACGGTTCTAGGCTGTTACTGCACTATAGTGAAAGGTCGACTGGCCAGGGTAGACAAGTGCATGGGACTCTGATTCTTATTATATAAGACTGTATATCGTATCTTTCACAAAACCTACATATACATGTAAGTATGAAAAGGCCTAGCACTTTATACCTTTGAGAGCCGTGACCCTTCGACAAAGCTTGACATTATGATAGAGTTATATGCTGGAGCTTGTTGGTTCAGCCCTCGACCACACTATGCAGGATAACTTTGAAAACGCAAATTGGAGAGCGAAAATGGAACAAATGTAATGCGTTCACACGTGAAAACGGATAAAATGTTCTGGGTCCACGCTATAGCGTTTTTCGGTGGTTGTTTACTTTCAATACATGTACTTGGCACTTTTAGCTTGATGAGACTCTTTCTTATCTTTCTAAAGTTTTCCAGTTTATGAAGTTGTCCCACCGCGCACTCGTTCTGCCAGTCGAATCCAGGTGTCTCTTCTTGTAAGGTCGATAGCGTGATCAGTTGCTCTTACAGTACCACTGTCCCTTGCCTTTAAGGCCTGAATAATATTATTCTCGGTGTTCGGGGACAATAAAACAATATCTTACTCTTGTCGAATAAAGAAGATGATTACAACAACATAGAAATTATTATATATACTTTCCACCATGTTGAAGTGGCCTCAGTGAATTCGAAAAGCTATGTATACAAAAAGTTCTTCGTCCACACTAATACAAAAAGGTTTCGTTTTCAAACTGTTCCACTCTGGAAGGCGTTTTCAAAAAGTTCCGTTTTTCGTGGATCTTTTTATGCGAATACAAGCCTATTAGTGTGGAAGGAAGGCTTTAGAACAAGAACAATAAAGTTGCGTTTTCAAATTTATCCGGAAAAGTGTGGACTGAGCCTCAGATAAGATGGGGCCACAAAATTTTGAACTTTTTGCGATGTTACAACAGCACTGATGTAATGACGTCTTACAGATTGGTGATGTTACCGTGTATGGTACCTGGACCTGTTATTATATGTGTTTTTTTTTAAAACTCTGATTTTACTGGATGACTTTAGATGACTTTGAGGCTAACATATGGTTCATTAAGAAGCGGAAAGTAAGCAAGAATTAACTGATTGAAGTTAGTTTGGCTTCTTAGGCCTAGTCTAGACATCGTGCTTTCACCGCACCGAACTCAATTATTTCAATTTGGCGCGTTGAAAGCACGCTGAAAGCTCGATGTCTAAAAT
>JAOBRG010357995.1:0-12834 GCA_027574985.1 Umimayanthus nakama
ACAATGATTATCATACGATAACGGTCTGGGACTGGACAAAGAACAAGAAAATAGCCAGTGCGAGGGTTCGTATTGATGTATGTGTGCTCATATTTAAGACAAAAAGCAATATGTAGGTGTGTAAGAAAGTAGATTGATAGGTCGATGGTTAGATAGGCAGCTAGAGATGTCGTAGATTAGGTAGACAGAAAGAGATGCCAGTCTAGGTAAATTGTTAGGTAGGTGGAATGATAGGGAAGTTTAATGAAAAGGCATTTAGAGAAGTAAAGAGTAATCTTGGACTAAAAATAGTATGGAAGTGTGTAAGAAAGTAGGCGGGACCAGTGCTGTGTGCAGGTTTTGTAAATAAGGTCAGTTGAAAGTTAGGTAAATAGCACAGCAGGAAAATAGGTACATTAGTTTCAATAAATTTCGGACAGATTTAATTTCGGACAAAGAAAGTGTCCGAAAATTAACCCGTCCGAAATATTTTGGCGTCCGAAATTTTTGTCGTCCGAAAATTTTCCCGGCCTAAGTTTTTTAAAAGTATTTTTAAAAGAAAATCACCAGTATATCTACTCCGCTGATATTCTTACAAGATTACGGGAGGAACTTTAACTACCAGAAAATCAGAAGGCTATCCTTATTTTGGACGTTTTCAAGGGACAAAAAAAAGAACTGGTTCAAGAAGTTATGACCGAGAGTGACTGTGTCTGTGCTTTTGTACCAGCCAGCATGACCAACTACTTTCAGCCATTGGATTTGACTGTAAATGGGCCGGCTAAATAGTTCCTTAAGGGAAAATTTGAGGAATGGTATGAGTGTCAAGTGGCATGGATAACGGCGTTGAAGTATATTCGATTGATGTTAACACTAAGATATCAGTTTTAAAGCCAATTCATGCCTGTTGGCTAATTGGGCTCTATCACTCTATGACTACCTTCAAAATAAGGACAATACCATCAGGAAGGGGTTTGGGACTGCTGGGATTGTCGAAGTACTTAATACAGAGTTGGAGCCAGAAGATCCGTTTCGGGACATTGATTAGTTATCAGGTCTGACATTGACATGATTGAAGTAGATATCTCTTGCCAGTTTGATTCAAGATGTAAACTACATTTCACATTTAGTAAATGCGGATGAATTGTTTTAATTTCAAACTGTAAGCGGGGTGAAAAAAAGTCTTTGTTTAAAGTAAGCATGCATCAACTGAACAGTTCTAGAATATGTTCATGTTGTGTTTCAAATGAACAGCATATTTTGTGCTCACTCTTGACAAACTTCTGTATTTTCAGGTTTGAAAAAAAATATGTTTATTGCAAAAGTGTCCGAAATTTGTCCGAAATGCACAAAAAAGCGTCCGAAATTAAACTGTCCGAAAATAAATTGTCCGAAAATTTAACGTCCGAAATTTATTGAATTTAATGTAGGTGCAAAGGTAGTTCGGCAGGTCGGTAGTTGTTTAGCTATATGAATTGTGTGGAGGTCGGTTGAAAGTTTCATCGGAAAAAATGAGTAGATGAAATAAATTATTTGTAGCTTTGGAAATTGTCTAGAAGGTTATAAGTTGTTTGGTAGCTTGGTGGGTACAGATACTTTTGTGGGTGCTTAATGAGTTATGTACTGTTGGGGGATAACCGGCTTGTCTGCATAAAAACCGTGTTGTATTGCAGTTTAGCAATTTTTGTGGTTTTTTTTATTATCTCTACGTTTGACCGCATCATAGACTGCATCGACTGTCAAATGATCGCTTACGATTACAGTGTTTTGTGTTTGAAAGTATGTATAGGTATCTGAGTGTGTAAATGAGATTATCTTTGTGTTCAAAATAGTTGTGTAATGTTGTTGTTATTTTGCCTTATCCTCTGATTCTTTGTGTGCAGGGCCACATGGACCAAGTAATCTCCGTCACCTTCTCACCTTATGAGAACAACCAACTGGTATCGTGCGGAAAGCAGCACGTCTCATTCTGGTCTCTAGACGAGGGAAGGCTCTCGTGTACCAGGGGACGGTTTGATGTACGTCAATTTTGCCTATGCCTCGCGTCCTTGTTAAACTCTTGTTAGACATTTTAGACCTTTTTTAACTCTGTTAGACTTCTTTTGGACTTTTTTTTTGACTTTGTTAAACTTCTTTTAGACTTTGTTATATTACGCAAGACTCTGAAGGCCTGTTATTGAAACAGAGTTTAAACCTTAGCCGATAAACATCTTTGTTCAAAGTTGTTGGAAACAATAGCTAGAAACTGTGAAGTTTGAAATTATTTAAATAACCGACCCTCAGTCACTGTAAGACTCTTGTTAGACTTTGCTGGTCTCTTAGATGCTGTTTATCTCTAAAACATACTGTCACAGTACAGACCAGGCTAGATATTTTAAGACAGTAAAAGGGAATTTATTATTAAAACTCAAGTATCCTAACGTCTGGGTCAGTGATGGAAATAATTACAAGAAACAAAGCTTGTTAAACAAAAGGGCTACTTCGTTTTTGTTAACAGCGAAGTTTAAATGCTGATGTGAGCATATGTGCTTCATCTTCACGGCTTAGGTTATTGTTAAATACATCTCTCAGTTTTGGGCGGTTCTTCAGTTCTGAGAACATGTAAGAATCCCAAACCTAAAGTAAGTGACGTTAAATCATAAAGGTTTTTTGTCGGTGTTTTTCAGCATAACCCCAAACCTAAGTATGTGACGTGCTTCACATTCAGTCAAGCTGGTGACGTCATTACTGGCGACACTAACGGCACACTGTATGTGTGGCCAGAAGGTAAGAGTCTTCAGTCCTACTAACAGGGGAGGGGTAAGTAGGCTCTGTTTTGATTTAACGTACTTCTTGAACTAGAATTTGAATTTTTTTTTATTAAAACAAACCGGAAATGGGTAGCATAAACTTTTGCCCAAGTTTCGCGAGTACTGTACATGACTAGTAGATATTTAGCTAAGTTTCAGTTCTTATACGAACGATTTCACGTTTGGTGACTTAATACTGAGGAGGATTTGCTTTCTGATTTTGTTCTCAGGAAGCAATCAGATTTCTGCTGCTGTTAAGAATGCACACGATGTAAGTATGAAAAGCTGTCCAGTTATATTAACTTACCACTTCTTGAACTAAGACTCGTACTCAACTACCCTGGAACCCTTCCATGCTCACTGGATATGTTCCGACAGAGGCATCACACAGCCTTTCATGTCTGGTTTTCAAACTTTGGCAATACGTGTTTCATGCAACTAAAGAACTCCTGTTGCTGTTACCATCTCTATACTCGCCGTAGCCAGTGGTAGTTAAACAAAAAATTAACAACAAAATTGTATTTTCCACCTAATTTGTCTGGTTACGTTAACAATAAGTATGCCAGGAGTTTGATAGGGGATGGACACCCGAAATAACTTTAAAACTAATCTAGTCGGGTGCTCTTTATATTGGAAGTTAAATGTAAAACATATGACCAGTATCATTGTTATGTCAGCACACACCGTTCCACCCCCACCCCTCCCCATGACTCACACACACAATATAAAACGTAGAAAAACAGTGCAGAAGAAACTAAAACAAGAAAATTAACGGAATTGTCATAATTGACAATCCAATGCTATAAGCATTTTCTCCGCTTACATTACTTTTCCTTCTCTATTTGCTTTGTCTCTGCTATTCCCCTCATATAACCAATCAAAACACATTCAATCGAAATAGAGTTCTGATTGCCTGGCTCGTATAGCCCCTATGGTTATTCCAGGCAACCAGCACCTATCTATTTGAATAATACCTTTTTCTTTCTTAATTTAAATCTAATGCAAAATTGAGGTGAATAAAACGTTATTGTTATAAGCATTTTGTTTCACATTTAATATTAGCCAGTCCCAAACCTTAGCAGATCAAGATCAGATAATCTTGTATCCATGCAAATCCAAAGTTTCGGTTCAACGGTGGTAACTCTTTTAAGATAGAGCCACCAATGCTTGGTTGTTTACTTTGCCGGTTTCGTTTGAAGGATCGCTCGTCGTATTTTTATTTCATAGCCAGCTACTAATAGTTATTTTCCTTTCCTCATTCCAGGGACCTGTTTATGCTCTCTACACTTTGCCCAATGGCGTTGTACTATCTGCTGGTGGACGGGATAGCATAGTGCTGGCCTGGGACCGAAGACTTCAGCCAACAGGCGTACAGATGAAGGTATTCCAATTCCAGCTCCAATCGACTTTTTTGTTCCAATTCCAGTTCCAGTCGATAGTTCTTTGTCTTTACCCGCTTGATTTGCGTAGTTTTTTTTCATTTCTCCAGGTTCGAAATTGCTATTGCCTTTGGATCTAATAGTGCTTGACTATACTTTCCTTTTAGTTGATGTAAATCTGGGTCACTTGCTTCATTCGCAACAAGAGAAAAAAACGAGTCATGTGCAGCTTATTTGTAAATATAAGGTCTCAGCAGTTCGTTCAAGTTAGTGGCGTTTTACAATCCCAGCTAATGCTTCCATCCAGTCATTTGTTTGTTTCATTTTGCGATGAAGCTCTTCTCACGTCGTGTGTTGGTTAACTTCACCCTGGAATGCTTCTTTATCCCTTCACTGTATGGAAATATCCCAACACACTATATATTGTCATGGCGTCCAATGAACTGTCTTTTTTCGTTTGTTTGTTTGGAATGATGTGCGGCTCATACTATGTGTTGTTTTAAAGCTTCCCCCGACTGTGCCCGGCATCCGTTCGCTTGCTGTTGATACAGACACACTATATATTGGCACTGTGTCCAACGACTTGTGGAAGACAACGCTTGCGCAGGGAAACTCGCCTCTCACAGAGGCTAGGAAGGGGCTAAAGGCGCTTGGAGAGGTAAGGCTGGTACGGGGCTAGATCTCGTGGAGTTGAAGCTGAGGGGAGGGGGGGGAGGGCCAAGGTTTTTGGAGAAGTGGGGCTAAGAGGATGGGATCAAACTCCTGATGTCTCGAATCTTTTTACGTTTTCTTGAAGATCCAAGCTGCTGAAAGTCATCTGTAGTGATGCCATTTGTTTGAACTTCGAAATTGTAATAAAGTAAACTTGATAAATTGAAGAAGAAACTGTCGATACTGGTATAGTCTAGTGGGGTGTGTTTGGAAAACTTGACAAAGGCAAGAGGGGGTTTTATCTGGTAGTTGACTGTACCTTTATACCAACCTGATTTCGGGATTGTTCCATTCACCATTCAGTCATGCGGTCTTTTATTCATCTCTCTGTAGGGACACTCAGAGTCCCTGCGCGGCCTGGCCTGCCATCCCTCGTCTCATTCCTTTGCCACATCCGGGAGTGACAAGATTGTACGGTTTTGGGACGCGTCATCTCACCACGTCACGTGGTCTACCGCCATACCAGTAAGTTTGCGATCTCAACACAGAACCAAACTGATCTCAGTTTACAGGCATACTTGTCTAAGCTTCTGTCAGAGCTAAGCAAGTACCTATAACAAAGGTTTTTGTGGAGCAACTAGTTGAAAAATAAGAAAACGTTTGCCGTGCCAACACGGGTTGGTGAAATGTGCTGAAAATCTTTCATAACGATTTAAGGTAGAACGTGAAGCGGAGTGCTTTCCTGCTCCTCGAGTGTCCGTTCATCTTTTAATTAATTAGCAGAATCTTAGGATAGCGAATGGCAACGTTTTGCACCCGCAAACGTTTTGCACACGCGTAGTATCGATATCATTCAATAATATCGCAACAAGTTGCACTGTCAAGTATGGAGACTATTAAGGAGATTTAGTCGTTCATTGCACATTCAAATCTCCATCTGTAGGTTCCTGGCGGGGCTGTTGACATATCTTCCAAAGGAGACCTGATAGCTGTTGGCTGCAAGGACGGGAGGTACAGCTGCATCTTGTTGTTGAATTATTTCATCTAGTTTATATTGGAATAACACAGACAGTTGTTTGTGTCCACTACTTACCGCTTGTTGTTTGTTGTTAAATCGTTTTTTTAATTCGATTTAAATGAAACACTGAATTTGCAATTGAGTAATGAGTTTTTGTTATTATTTGTGTAAGTATATGATTAAAAGTCTCTCGAAAACGATAACGATGCAAAGCGATCATTCACCATTGATTCTATTTTGGTAAGTATAGATAGTTTGCAAGTCTATCTCAGTCTAAAACTATGTTCTTTTTTCCGTAATTAACGAGTGCCGTGTAACTACAGCGATGATTCTTTTGTTTTATATACTAGTTGGATGCTGCTTGACAGTTCAAATGGTGCAATCAAACTCCGAAGAAAGTGTGCCTCAGAGAAGATCTCTGATATCAAGTTTTCACCAGGTAGCGTGAACGTCTTGTGATAACGACAGATGTCGATACCGGTAGTGTTGGTGAGAATGTCAACGATAATGACAGTGATAGACACCTTTTTATTTTTTGTTTCAAAAGGTAACTAAAATTACGAAGAAATTGTTGTTCAGACCTTGCAAATATGAATATCATTACAAATATGAGTAGTGGAATATATAAGCAAGACAAATTCCAAAAATTGGAAAATATAAGCTTTATAAACCAATCTCTTGTCTTCTTTGACTCCCTTCTTCTGTTGCTTGATTGGTGGACGTTGAGTACTATTCTTTATTCTGCTACTTGATTGGTGGACGTTGTTAAACTATTCCCTGCTCTGTTTCTTGATAATGATTGGTGAACTTTGAGAACTTTTCTCTGTTCTGATACTTGATTGGTGAACATTAATAAACTATTCTTTGTTCTGTTATTTGATTGGTGGACGTTGATAAACTATTCTCTGTTCTGTTATTTGATTGGTGGGTATTGATAACTGTTCTTTCTCCCCAGATGGTCTTTCTGTTGCCGTTGCCTCTCACGATAACACCATCTACATGTTCAAAGTTCAGAGGGATGGCAACTCCGCAGAACTGAATGAAAAGTGCAAGGTCTGTGAAGCTTCAAAGGTTACCAGCAAATTTGCGCCATCTTTTTGTGGGATGTCCGACTACAATATGCTTTTATTTTCTATTCATTTGTAAGAACGAGCAGAAAACTCCCACAAAACCGTTAAAGATATTATTTTAGGGTGCATTCGATTGACCTTAATCCTGAATAAGAATATAATTTCAAAATTGACTCCTGATTCGTAGAACAATCAAATATCTAGTTAACAGTAATGACTGGGGCGAGAGATATAACTCAGTTGCTGTTTTTCTTCTAACTTAGCAGGAACTGTGGCCAGTAAGATCGAACAAAATTTTTAATCTGTTTATTCCTATTCCGGAATAGAGTCAATCGAACATACCCTAAGGTAATTTGCGAGTGTTTCGCTACCAAACGTGTTGTGAACACTGAAAAAACACAGTGGAGGCAAAAGTTAAGGGTTGAGGGGGGTGGGTGGCGTGTGAGAGGAAGAAGAATTTTTATTTCCTAAGCATTTCCCTTCCACAAAAATCTTTCGTTACCCTCACTCGAAGAAAAGCAGGCATTATTGCCGTGTGATACTAGGAAATCAGAGCCCTGGGATACAAAAAAACCCTCCTACAGTCATCCAGTCTTTTTTGTTTCGTAACTTCACTCAAACTTTGTTATCCACGTGAACTACTCAATGAGCCTTATTCCTCGCAATATTGAAAGGCCGGACCCAAGTCTGGTTCGCCTCCGGTGCTTGGAAGGACATCTAGCGCCGGCATTATGCCGATATTTGAAGAAGTCACGGACATATTGCTCCTGATCTGTCAGTAATGCACACAGCTTATTGGCAACGAGCGATGGGTGCTAGAGTCTTATGTGAACTCTGGTCGGCCTGTTGTTGTAGTGTATTTCCGATGTACGTACGACCTGTCTACCACCCACTGTACGTGACATATCCATTACCCATTCTTAAGTCACGCAAATATTGTATCCTGATAGTCGAGTGCTGTTATACGATTGCTTTGTTCACATTCGACAGGGTCACACAAGCTATGTCACGCATGTGGACTGGTCACAGGACGGGACGAAGTTACAGAGCACGTCCGGAGACTACGAGTTATTATACTGTGAGTAGCTATCCAACGTTTTATTGCTGCTCTCCAATTTAAGAGCCCGCTGCCGGAATTTCTAACGTTTAAATTCTGTTTACGAACTCATGCGAGCAGGGATCCCGTTCACATTGTTTCTGCACAAATCTCCGATGGCAGCATACAAATACCATATTAGGATAGTCAACTTTATCACCAAGAGGCGAAAATGCTTCCGCTTTTATTGGTTTGCAATCAGTTTTGATTAATCAGCATTTTCGAAAAGTAATGCTTTTTAGCGGTACATACGAGTAAATTAAAATGGCGTTTTTTAAAAATAGTTTCCAGTTTGTATGCGTGATTCAAGAATTTTAGTTTACTTGCAGACACGAAAACACTTATGTGTGGACGGGGCCTAAATCACGTTCAACAAAAGTTTTGAAGCCTTACCGCTGGTACTAGTGTGTACAAGCGTCAGTCCTGACGAGGAAACAAGAGCACCATTATGTTCAAAACTTTTCCTTGAAAACTTATTTACTTCATTTGTTTGCTTGTGCGGGCTTTCTTGGTTACTTAAGGTGGCATTCTCGTAGTATTTAGTTTGTTTTGCTATCGGTAACCATTAGTCTTGGTGTTGACTTGATGGTATGTCCTATTAGGGGATTCCGACACCTGCGAGCAGATCACTTCATCAGAAGACATGCGCAATACAGAGTGGGCAAGCCAGAACTGCATCCTGGGATATTCAGTGATTGGTAGGTTTCCTCATTTTCGGATTAACCAGCAAGTGTTGAGTCCTGCTTTTCCTTCAGTTCAGGAGGGAGTTGATTTCTTTTTGTAGATTAGACCGATAGTAATATAGACCACTTTCACAACGTGACCCAGTAGCCAGCCATAAACAATAACTTCAGGTCGAGATCACGCTCCCAGTTTTTACACATTTGTATTATTTTCGCCTGTCTGGCCTCGAACTCAAAGTTCTTGTTTATGGCCAATGGCGCGCTTTATGAAAGTAGTCTATACTCATAAACACAGAGCTGATGTATAACTGACAGTTCTATTGTATGCTTTTCCTGTTTCAGGAATCTGGCCCCCGGGTGCTGATGGTACAGACATTAACTTTGTCGATCGCTCAAACCAGAAGAATCTCCTGGTGACTGGAGATGACTTTGGCGACGTCAACCTGTTCAGGTTTCCCTGTGTAAACAAGAAGGTATTTTAACTGATGTAAATGAAGATATCAGTATTTAAAGTGATACAGTGAAGGGTATTTACCTCGGTTTGGTTACAGTTTTTTGTATACTCAGTTACTTCCTACCACTTAGCTTCGAGGATATACTGGGCCTTGAAGGGGTACTTGGCTGTTTCAACAAGTTGTACCAAAATGCTCTCTGATCATAGCTTTTCAATATGGTGCCGCTCTGTTACCGCCGTAAATTTCAGTGATAAATCGCTTTGAGTAGCCAACCGTGGCCTTACAATTCTTGGTTTTCTACTGACCAATGTTCAACCAGCAATTTCCAGCAGCTGAAGACCCATTTAAGCCAAAATAGATCTTTGACTGTCCGACATATTTTCTTGTAGGCGGAGAGGAAAGTCGCCAAGGGGCACAGTGCACACGTGACATCCGTCGGATTTCTTTACGACGACTCCCGCGTAATCTCCGTTGGAGGTCGGGATGCCAGTGTAATGCAGTGGAGAGTCGCATAGTTATCACGACGCTTCGCCGACAGATCTTCGTAGCTGTTCGAGATTCAAGAATAAAACGATGGACAGTCACATAGTTAACACAATGTCTCCCCGACAGATCTCAGTTCGCAGCTGCTTGGGGTGCTAAAACCATGCAATAGACAGTGGTCACATAGCCAATATATGTCTCGTCAACAGATACAATGTAAAACCAAGGGGTAGCCCGACATACACAACTCACATCGATGTAAATATTCCATACAAACGTACATAAGAACACAGTCTCACTCCGGTTTTCATATTGACATTAACTTCGTGAATTGTTCTACCATACGCTTAAGTGGACATCGTATTGTACATTATTGTTTCGTTGCACCAACAAATAACTTGTCGAGTTCCTTGAGGATCTTTCCTAGATTGTGTTTTCTTATTCTGGCCGAAATATTGTATATCAGGTTTTTTTGATGTAGGACTAACTTTTGACTGGATCAGGCCTCCTCGGACGTCCGATATCCATGTAACTTTCAGCGGGTCTGAAATAAAGATGTTACCTCCTCGGACACACACACCGCCAGATCAGCCTTTACATGTTGCAACCCTGATCGCATTCAACTTATTGAGCTTTATGTTGTGCCAAATAAACAGGGTGAGAGTAACGATGCTTTAGTCCAAAAGATGTGGCTGCAGCAAGAATGTCCAGGGGGGTACAACTCGTTTAATTACATACACTTAATTCAGGTGCTCACCACGGGCTGTTTCAGTACCAGTTCACATTAAGTATGTGGTACAACAGCCACACCGTTGGGGCTTTCAGACGTTAAATCTCCCCCGGAATAGCAATCCACCGGCGTTGCCCTGTTCTTTCCGAGATGTACGTGGGTGCTTGTAAGCCACACGATACAACATCAATTTCCCTGAATGCCTGACCACGGAGCTGGACCGGGGCTTTAAGCTCGAGCCTGGAAGGCGTCCGAGTCAAGGTTCGGTTCTGTTTGTTTGTGTGTGTTTCAATTAAATGCCCTGCGCATGCGTTAGCATGTATGCTAGTGCAGTCATTACGGACGAATCGTTCGACTATTAAAAGGGGAAGGGGGTAAGCAAAGAGAAAAAATGCATAGATTGTGCGACAAAAATAAATCGTAAGGTCAGACATCTTTCTATGGATCTGATGCTGCCTGGTAGCGCTGGCAAAAATTGCACGCATAATGTGCATGTGGCTTCTGCTATAATTACGATTACCATCTTTGTTTTGAAAAGTTGAGCGTCAAACATTAAATAGAAACATCTGCTGTAACTTTTGGGAGAAGTAACTGTTCTTTTTACTTCTAATTTTTGACGTAAATTTCGTTTGAATGAGATTCACATACATGTTGTCTCATAAAAGTAAACAAAGTTGCAAAGCGACACAAAATAAATTGTCAAACTATCGCGATGTACATTCAAGTATTCTGTGTGCGTGACAATTTTTAATTGAGAAAATCTTGCATATTTTATAAAACTGCATAAGGATAAGATTGTTGTCTGTAATTTCTAATTAAATACAGCATGTTATCGGCTAGTAAGGAGGTTACTGGCGGACGAACTTCGAGAGAAAACAAATCTAACATGGCATGTTCTTTGGTCCTGTAAAAGTATGTATTCGCTGGCGAAAGTGTTCGCCGGATATTAGAAAAAATGCACAGCTAGAGTGCCTAATGACCAGCGAATTTCAAGCTAAAATAAACACAAAAAGATCATAAACATCGAGACTCTTACCTGTTAGTTGATGACTAGCTCAAAACACGTACATGAATTAGTCTGTTGTCCTTGAGATTTATTGGTGTAAATTGGATCGTACTTACTCTATTAGAAACTGGTTGCAATACCTGTTTTGTTCTCGCTAAAGAAATCTTGCACCAAAGCTGTGAAAAGACACTTTCACAGTGCGACGCCATAGTGGCTTCCTGCCTAGAAGGCAGTAGCCACACAAACTTAGTTGTTTTATAAAATGTTGTTTTTAAAAATGCTTTTAAACACATCTGTTATCTACAATGTTCTCCGTTTCAGGGTCGTAACGATATATATGGGATCAGGGATCAACGGCAAAAAAGTGGTCTCAGAGGATCAGGGATCAAGCGGGTGGGATCTGAGATCAGAAGAGAACTAAGAGCATACGGGGTCAAATTCTCGAAATCTTTTGGGACAGAGGTCTGTTTCAAAAAATTTCGGGATTAGGAATCAAAAATTTGTCTAAAATAACGTGACCAAATGTACCTCGTTACCACCCTGCCATTTCAAAAAATCAGGCGTGAGGGTTGTTCCACTCCTAATTGGGGCGAGAAAAAAGTTTATGCAGTAAATTATCTAGAAAAATGCACTGCCTTTGGACTGGGAAAAAAATTCTGCCCTACTAAATTGGTGCAAAACGGATGTTGAGGTTTCCTTGTATGGCTTCGTAGCCGACAAACTGACCGCCTAGAAGTCCTGTACCTGTCTCCTTGAGCACTCTATCATATTTTTATTACAGAGTTGCCACTGTTAACTGGATGTGAAATTCAAGGACTTTTCCAGGACTATCGAGGAACATTTCAAGCAAATTCGAGGACAGTCATTTTGAACCAAGCAAAATACGCTACGTCAAAAAATCTTCTTCTTCTGGGCCCAGAGCGTGGATAACTCTACCCAGCAGATAAATCCTAATCCAGTGGATAAAATTGGCGGGTTGTCCAATCAAAATCAAATACGCGTAAATTTTATCCACTGAATAGCGTTTATCCACTGGATAAAGTTATCCAGCCTTTGAACAACTGGGCCCTGTACACTAACTTAGCAATGACCTTAACAAGATTTGCCTTCGGAAAAAATTCAGCCTCCGTTTTTGTTTTCAAGCATTTTTATATCGAAGGTCTAACGTCCGATTATGGCAATTTTGATTGTTTTTTGCAGTTAAAGGTGAAAAAAAATTGCTCAATCCAGGATTTTCAAGGATCGCAACCCAAATTCAAGGACTTTCCAGGGCCTGGAATTTTCTTTTGCCGGTTTCAGGACTTTCCCGGATTTTCAAGGACCGTGGCAACCTTGTTATTACCACCTTTTTTACTACGGACAAGTTCTTTCAATCTGACAAGATCAACGATCACCCAAAGTTCTTAAACAATTTTAAAATAAACAAGAAGCAAGTAAATTGCTTTAACTCGTGCCTCTTAAAGTGAACTGAAACCGAATATATAGCGTATACCTC
>JAOBRG010358006.1:0-12832 GCA_027574985.1 Umimayanthus nakama
ATCTTCTAATGGGGCGAAGAAAAGAGAGAACAAGAGTGGACCCAGAACAGACCCTTGTGGTACACCATAACGCAGATACACCATAACTTTATATTACTTATTAATTTCTTTATATTACTTCTAAAACTTGAAATATTGAGAGAAAAATTGCAAAAAGCAAGAGGTAGACTGTTCCAGATAGGAGGAGATTGAGAGCGCATCGAGTTTAGCACTCTCAATTCAGCAGAACAGTTGCTATTCTACAGAATATTTTGGTTTCCACACACATCAAAACATGCGGATGTTCGTCAGGGTTTATATGGTGAACTTAAGTCCGAGATTTTTGTTTTCCTCTAATGATCTGTTGAGCATTACTGTTCATTAACTTTACTGCTCTTTTTTATACCAAAAACAAAATGGTGCGCAATGTTGAAAAACTTGCATGTCGTTTCGCATTTAAAATTCATCATAATTAAGTTAAACTGGAAAGGTAACGTTTTCCATGAAGTTTTGCTTACTTACCTGCTTTATGAAGTACTGGGTGTAAAGAAACCCCTCTTGGTGGTCTAAATCATTTCTGTCTTCCAACCATTGACTGATGCCAGAATCGTTCAGCTCACACAACAGCTCGGGATGAGACTTCGTTTGAACGTTCGTAGAAACACAATGGGGATTTGCCAAGCAGGCTTGAGCACAAGAAATCACGCTGACTGTTTTGATCGAATCAATTTGGTGATGCAAAAGTCGTGCATCTTCTCGTGTAAGTACTGCTCCGTTGAAAAACAGATTACTTTTTGTAGTTTCAAAACTGTTAACGACACAAGGCCAAGACTGAAGTAGCAGAAAAATGATCAAGCCTGGAGAAGCCATGAGCTTTGCGAGGTTTTCGAAAACAATAACGTTTTGTGATTTCACTTCGATGTCCTACTAAGAAAATGTGCGGAAAGATTATTTGACGTACGTCATCGAAACTGGCGTCGTGAAAGATCTCAGATTTGATATGAAAGCTTTGAGATTGTATTTGTGACTAAATCGAGTATTGAAATTTTGAGTGTAAACATTAATGCTTACATTTCCGTTATCAGGAACTTTCTTTTATCCACGAAAATTGAAAACAGCCGATGCAACCTTACTTCATTCGACACCATTTTCAACATTTACCGATTGAATTACTACGGCCTCCAATATGATAGCGCTTGGCTAAAGTTTTCGAATGTTAACTGAGAAAAACAGAGGCTTGTTTCATTGAGATTTTACCGTATCCGTTTGGTGAAATCTGCATCAATTGGACCTTTAATAGCTGAAGTTCAAGGAAATCAAAGTTTTTCGCAGAATAAAAAAATGTCGAGCTTGTAACACTTTCACTGCCGACGTAAGTTCACGGCTATCCGAGGAGACACTAAAGCATTTAACACGGTTTCAAGAAGTACAACCAGGGATTACCAACTTGGGCATTTTGGATTTAACTAAAAAGCTTCTGTTTCCCGTAAAAGTGATGGACAGTAATTTGACCGTTTTCAGCAAACTCACACATTAAAATTTTAAAGTTAATTGAACAGACATTCTTTGGCGATATCCTCCAACAAATTTACAATGTTTAAGTTTCTTCCATTTACTGATTTTGATACTTTCTACTAGGATTTAACGAGTTTTCTAAATGGTTTTCACTTGCTTATTTGTGATGTATTATCAAAATTAAATAAATTCTTCATCCAACGTTTTCTGTGTGCTGGTCACACCAATGGTTTGGGGTGGGAGAAACCATAAATAATCAGTTTTCCTTTTGCTCGTTTCCCCATCTTCTTTTTTTTAGTTTTATTTCGTCTAGGACTGAAACATCTAGATTTATTTTTCGTTTTTCCAGATGCCTTTCCCTTAAATCCTCGTGGATTTCGCTCCTTCCAAGCACAATTTGAAAACTGTTTGTTCTTTAAATCAATGAAGCGCAGTGAATTTAAACTAGGACAACTAAACAGCAGCTTAATAGTGTCCTATATTTGTGATCGCTGAAAAAACTGCTCTTTTGAGTTCCGAGATCTCCGGCAATGAATTTTAAGTCCAGAAGCCAATTTGACAGTAACCGTCAACACAGTAAACGATAAAAAACATTGCTTGTAATTCAACTACAGTATATTAAAAGGTGCAGGCCTCTAGAAACTAAAGTTTGTCCTTGTATTGTAATAAGTTCCTCACCCTTTCTATCACGAGTCGTTTGATCTTGTATTAATCGAAAATCCATTTGTTTTCGGATGTATGTTGGAACGAGAGTTCCTCAATGGCTTATCAAAATCCTCCTAAGCCAAACCCTTTACAATCTCAACACCCTCGCCCACACCAGATAGCGGAAACACCTTCTCTATCTTGACCAAGCACAGTGAAGCTACAAGCAGCTGTTTTCATATGCTGTCCGTAACTTGCGCGATTTATTTTAAACACGCAATAACCGCCGCTATTAAAAACGCTAGAGCGAGACTAACGCGACGTCAACTGGGCCGGGAGTAACGGAATTATTCAAGGTACTGTTGTGTTTTCTCACAGGTTTTCGATAAGCCACTGTAAGGCCAAGTTTAAATTTCGCACTTCAGCTATTGTTTTTAAATTTATCTACGACTATGTTATATCATGTTTCCGCCAAATTGGATCAAATTTGAGACTTTGTATAGTAAACTCAACGAAATAACGACCAGACGTTATTGTTTCACTTATTTGTCCGTTCGTGTATGCCAACGTAATCTGGGATCATTCTGTCCACTGTTTGTCGATAATTTCTTTCTTTTTACAACTGCAAGGTCTATGCAAACGGACGCAACAAGTCACAACATTGTTGCATGTTGTTGAGAGTTTTTAGCCAACAATGTTGCGTCCGTTTGCATGGGCCTAAAAGTTTGACCGGTTTCCGTCAAATTGCACGCAACAAGTAACAACAATCTCGTGGTTCTATGCAAGCGGACGCAACATGATAGGCTCAACAATGTTGCGCCCGTTTCTAAGGCCTTAAGGTTACCGTTCACCCTTAGCGGTGTTTTCCGCTAATACACATCGGATACCTACAAACCTATACATCAATGGAAAGCTTATGAAATTATCTAAATGATGGTGAAAAAATTATTCAAAAATTTTGATTTATAAATGAATGAGAGCATCTTAATTCAAACTGTTTATTTCACTTCTAGACGTTAATGCGGCTGTCAGTTTCAATTTCAACCGTACCAGATACTGACAAATAGGTCTGTTGATATCTCTGATGAACCAACACTTGTTTTAACGCTGAATTTAATTTTCGTCTTGTCATTAAGTAAGAATATATTATGACCACATTTACACAACCAGATAGTGACACATCAACATGTCTGTTTACGAGCGATGTCCCTAGTGAGCCAGTGCCTAGGTTATTGTACATTCTTCACTGTGCTTGTTAGTGTTCGTTTTGTCATTAAGAATGTTTTACATACTCGACAGTAACAAATCAGTATGTCTGTTCAGCGATGTCTCTATTGAGCCAGTCCTTGGGTACATGTATATATACATGTCTTCAAAACTGTGTTGTAATGCTCGTTTTATCACTAAGAATATTTATCCAACTCGACAGTGACTAATCAATAAGTCAATTCATTGGTGTCTCTATTGAGCGACTCCTGCCGTATACGTATCTTCTCTTAAAAGTCGTCTTGCTGTAAAGAATATTTACTAACTAGATAGCGACAAATCAATAAGTCTGTTGATGTCTCTATTGAGCCAGTCCTGTGTTATATCATCTAAGTGGTTATCATAGTCAACTAGGCTCTGGTATGCTTTGCCTTCCATCAACTCTGACGTCAAATTTAGTGTTTCTTCCCCACCGTCCACACATCTGAAGACAAAAAAATGCAGCGCATTGTAACATTTGGTTGTTTAGCTAAAACAGTGCTGCCTTTTCATCATAAATGGCCATACCAATAAGGGTCTCACCAGTGCCAAAATGTAAACACATCTCCTATCTCAATGTCTACACTGTACTCATACGTGGAAAACATGCGTTGACAAGTCCAAAATTTGTCAACAAAATTTAGATAAAAAAGCCTCATTTTCCCTTTTATGTATTTATACAAAGAATAAAACATTTCACTTTTGCTAACATAGATGCTACTTAGGCAGTAAGAGCAATACCTACAAATATAGTTTCTTTATAAGAACAGTCAAAGCATGGAATGGACTGCCTGACGAGCTGATTGAACAAGAGACTCTTGAATCATTTAAATTAGCCCTGACCGACTACTTCAACCACTAACTTCTACTTGATTGGTTTACACTTGCACTTGTAATTGCACCTTTTAAATCTTTTATTTTAAATAACTGGCACCTGCACTACACCTGTATTCGCGTAATGGGCAACCTTTGCGAATTATGAAATATAAATAAATAAATATAGTGTATGTAAAGCTCATTTTTTTTAAACAGGCCGTATTTTAAGGATAGACTTTGCATTGGAACATCTCGTCGAGATGAATGTAGTTAGTTATATGACTGTATTTCTCATTACTTTTCAAGTAAATAAATGACGTTTCTTCCAATATCCAATAAAAACTTCTGACTGATGATGAGGATGATTTGTTGCCAGATGCTGGGATCACTCACACTCTCACTACTCTGTTAGTTTTAATGCTGTATGGTGGTTTCATGTCTTCTAAGTAAATAACCCCATGAAGATCATGTGACTAGACCAATGACTAACCGCCGTGGCCATGGGGTCAAGAATGAATAGTGAAGGTTTCTCAAGTATATACAACAGTGGGCAATGCAAAAACCTGGGAACTTCAATTGGCAGCCAGATATCTTACCAAATGAGTCAACACTCCTTGTTCGAAGTATCAGGTAGTATAGATTTAAATTATTTCAATTGATACATAAAGCACCAACCAAAGAAGATAAAGGTAGCATACCAGCTCTATTCGTTTTGTAATTATTAGATTAACACTGAGTTTTTCACTGCTTCAGACAAAAAGAGCTGCTTGGCGGGGAGCTAGTGCTATGGGAGCCAATACACAGGTATAGAAAACGAGGGTGTCCATCTGTGGTATTTGCAGACAAACTTAAGAAAAATTTGAGAGCTAACTGCTACAAGTAAGTTTGAGCTATTATAGATTTTTGTATGAAGAACCACATGGACTGGCGTGTCAGGTGTGATGCTCGGCTCAAGTCAACATAATGATGATGGTTGAGTGTTTCACGATGGATATTGTGTATGATCAACAGACTTTATGAATAAACACCATGGTAAAAGTATGACAAAAATATGCCACAAGTATTAAACACAATGCAGATATTACTTACATGTCCTTTTCACTTGCCAGTTTCCACTTATTGTCCTGTGCTATGTAAGCCTACAGTTTGGGGAAAGTGATGATTAATCACTACTCAGAAAATAGATTGTTCAGGATAGCTACACATCTACAGTACATCATGAACACTATGATACAAGAAGCTACAGTTATGAACATGTGAATGGTCTTCGGTGACAGCAGGGGATGATTAGGAGAGAGGTCTTTCGTGCCAGGCTTCCAATTTATCCTCATAAAAAAGTTATTGCTGAATAATAATTCTCCTAAAATGTCTCTATAGTTTCCTTGTAAACAGGTTGAGGGAATTTAGTTTTTCATCTTGGATAACTTTGCTGTGTATGATCATTTGCTTTATTCTCATCACCAAACGACTTATTATGTGTGCATAGTGTAAAGAGAACTTAAACACTGATACCCCAGCTGGGGCAGAGAGGGTAAAATGCACATGTACCAACCTTGCAAGCTATTTCATCACATGCCAATGACATTTTTGTGTTGTCAATCTGTAGAGGTAAGTAATACAGCAGATTAAAAGTACTTGAAACAAATATGGGTGTTGTAAAAAAACACATGCTTTGTATGTACAGCTTAGAAAATGGTTTTTATTAGAACACTGTTTTATCATTTGTAATAATTATGTATATCAACAGCCTACATCTGTCAACTGATACATGTACAGTGCAGTGTTCTAGCAAGCTTTAAAAAGTGACAGGGTGCCCAAATTTTAGAGGAAATAACTTGGGTTTTTTATCTTAAATCTTTATTAAACAATGTACAGGATCACAAAAAATGACAGGGTGCTGGAGGAAAACAACAGGATGCACAGAAAAACAACAGGGCGCTGCGCCCTGTCGTTTTGGCCTAGCTACAACACTGCAGTGTCTTCTGGTACCCAGTACACGAGTATGCTTGTTGATGGCAATAAGTTAAAAAAGAACTGAAAAAAGCACAATCACAGTTCAGCTTATTAGCTGAAGAGTGCATTTTAGAAGTGTGTGACAAAAATAAATGAAATACAGCTCAACACACTTTTAGTTGTTGAAAATCAACAACAGGATCTTGCACTAATTGGATAAACCTTTCTGATGTTAGTGTTTTTTTCTTTTTAAAGACACAGGATGTAAAAAGTGAGTTATTTTGAAATTTCTCCTGTCAGAGTGCATGTGTTTGTTCAGTTTACATTTTGAAGTACTGAATTCATTATAGAAGAAGAATAAAAACAGTGCTTCTTGTAATGGTGCTGAAACCCAACTTAGGCATCCTACTGATGACCAACCAATGATTTTCCTTTTATTTCAGCGATATCATTGTGGTCTGTTCAATTTTGATTTACTTATGTCACAACAGCTTCTTGGATAATGACTTTTAAGCAGGCAAGGCTGTGTGTGCTGAATGAAGAGCTCAATACTATGATTCCCTTGACAAGTGTCTCACTTCATTGAAACAAATTGAAAATTGCCACAGACTGTGCTCCAACATTTTTATAAGCTAAAATAATTATATACATGTATCAAAGTATCTTACCATCACCAAGAATCCATTGCTATAGTGATCAACAATTTTTTCCCCTATCTTGTAAGCTGTTGCATCAGGACTGAAAACACACACCAAAAAAATGAAAATCAAAAGCCTAGTTCACAAATTATATTTAGATCTTTACCATGGTTAGAGAGTCACTGAGGGTTATCTTTTACCTGTTGTCGTTAAGGTGCTCGTTGCCTTGGTAATAACCAACTATATGCATTTTATTGGCTTTGTTATATGAATCCACCTGCACAAATAAACAAGTAAATGGATACAATATTTAGTTTGTTACTATAGTCACTAAGTACTGTAAATGTACAATGTACACACAAGCATGCACTTGAGCCCACAAACACAACAAACAGCAAAGAAACAGGGCTAACGGAGCAGAGGTGGCTAAGGTGCGATGGCTCCCCAACATTCAGAAGAAAAGAGCTGAATACAGCCAAAATACATATTTTAGACTTCTATACAGCAAACTACACCCTACTGTAGGTCCCCCTAAAAGGCTTGTGTCTTCCATGTTTGTAAAATCACACTATCATATGATCCCTTCAAAATTAGCATTGCTTTGCTGGCCCTGAGAAAGTGAGGAGAAATCATGGGACTGGGGGGGGAGGGTGGGGGGAGGTGGGTGTTTCAGTCCTGACGAATCTCTCTTCTATTTTACTACATGTATTTCAGCACAACTGAAGGACTTACTAATTAAGAACAACCTAATTCTCTTAGTCCAAAAAGGAAGACCTTGTTGGGTCAGGGTGCTAACAAGCAAATAAATGTGTCTGTGCATTTTTTTTTTGATGAAGACAAAAAAAATTCTCTGAATTATTCTAAATACAACAAAATACATCCTTAAAAACAAAGTCCCTCTCTTATTTGTTAGCATCCAGAATTTAATGTAGGTGCAGCCTGACCAGACGGAATCTGGATCTTATGAAGAAAGTGAAGAACCTCAGAACAAGATTTAAGCATTTAAACCACAGCCAAACAGAATCACAATTTAAAGCAAATTTTGAAACACAAGTTTGAATGCAACTTATATTCATCTGATCTTATACTTGGGTGTGAATCACTCAGAAGGCATCATTTGAGGTATTTGTTGAAACACTTTAATTCAACACAGTTAAACCACTAGATATCTCAAACTAGTAAATTTATGTTCCCTTGGCAATGGAGGTATGGATGTTTTCTTGAAATTCAATTTTGCACACAAGTAACCAGACACCGCTTAAAACTATGCAGTTTGGGGGTTAATTGTCTGTGGCATAGCCGGGGCCACTTTCAAGTGTAGGCAAGACCATTAATGCCAAGTGCAGCCATCTAGTTCATATGGACCCAGCGCAATTACTTGATGATTGATTAATATCGGTCATCAATGACCGAAAATTTGTGATTATTTTTTCAATGGTTTATGCATACCAAATCAATGAAAATCGAAGGTAATTGAAGAAAATTGTTGGTAATCCGTGTAACCAATTAAGTTTTGCTGTGATTATCAATTAATCATTGATTACAATATATTAATCAATGTTAATTTTAAAATGATTTCATTCATTAAAGTCAATCATTTATTGATTAGCTTTTGGATGATAGACTATCATTGATTAATCTTGTGGCACATGGTTTGGAGGAACTGATAAGGGCCAGAAGTTTTATATAGTTTACATAAATGCCTTTTTGCCTAGAATAGAGGTAGCTATGCTACTGTATGTAGTTGCACTTGCAAGTTTGGAGAGGTCATAATTAGCTGACTTTGCTTCGATATGTTTTATACTTTTTCAGTTGTATGATGTATTTGACTAACTCTGTATTAGAGTTTGATCAATTAAACTTGTTCTTTACCAGATGACACCAGTTCATAATCCGGTCTGAAATTCAGATTGATTTTATACGTACATAAATCCAGTCGCAACATCACACAGTCTTCTTTATTTTTATAGACTGAATTTACAAAATAATATCAAGACGACAAGAGTCAAGGTATTTTAAAAAGAACAATTAAAATGATCAAACATCAAAATCTAAATGAAAACAAAAACTTGTAAAAGCTCGTATTACTTGGGCTAGCGCATCTGCGATGCTGCAAATTTGCCGTACCAAGCTTTCACGAACAGCTGACAACACTTTCTTTACAACTTTAACTATTAAACTACAATAAATTTACCTGAGCCAAAGCAATTTCCAACATCGGTGCCAACCCGAGACAGATGTGGAACAAAGGCACAGCTTCAATAGCGAAGATCTCCCCTCCGTGGGGCGCTTCATCGCCCAAAAGCACTCCATTCACTGCCTTGTGGGGGTATTTTGATGCGTGAAGAAGCATCTTTGTGTATGCTCGAGCTGAAAAACGAAGCTTCATCTTTTTTCAATCGATATATCTGGAAAGAGGGAAAAAAACACCAGCTCCACTAAACTTAGCGACCACGCGTTGAATGGTATTCCTGATACTTCGTATATCTTATACAAAGTGGTTGCTTGAGCAAGAATATCAAAGACACGGTGTTTTCAATTGCCACCTAAAAATTAAAGCGAGCTAATAGTTTTTCCTCAACAAGAATATACAATCCTGCTAAATCTGCCTTTAATACACGCCTGAGAAGAGTATTTGATATTTTATTGTGAATAAATATATACCGTATTTAAAACAGAAACAATGGTCATGACGATGATGACGGCATCTGCAGTGAATCCATCTTCTTAAGGCTACCGTTCACGCTGGAACGGTTCAAAATTTCGAAATTGAGATTTTTACAGAAAACAAAATACATTAAATGAGCTTCTAGAAGGAAAAAATGTTTTTCAATACGTCTAATAGTTTGCGAGATATGACGAACGAGAATTTTTACCGGAAGTGAATTTGTATGACGTGCGGCGTACTTTAGTGAATTTCTCGAGACATGTTTTGGCTAAAACTGCGAAAACGTAAAGGATCAATGCTCCCCAAATTTGTAACTTTATACCGTCAAATTTGGCACGTTCATAAAGCAATAGCTGAAGATGAAAACCGTCCTGGCGAATTTTGAAATTCCGCTCCAATCATTTTTTATGACTCAATCAGGGCAGTTTTGTACGCTGCAAATAAGGAATTTTCTTCAAATACCTGTAGAAAATTAACGATGCATTCGATTAAAAATCGCCAGGACGGAATTGGAGTAAAAATTGTGCTGAATCTAATAAACAAACTAAAAATGGTTGAAATTGAAACTGACAGCCGCATTGACGTCTAGAACTGAAATAAACGGTTTGAATCATGATGCTCGCATTCGTTTATAAACCAAAACTTTTAAACAATGTTTTTACTATCACTTTGATAACTTTATAAACTTTCCATTGATACATAGGTTTGTGGGTATCCGATGCGTATTAACGGAGTTACATACGGAAAACTGAAAACACCGCTCAAGGTGAACGGTAGCCTTAATACTGTTTTCTACAAATCAGCAGGCTTTTCTAGGCGTTTCAGCTGCATGAAGGAAACCTTGATCACGTAATCAAATGATATAAAGTGCTCTGTACAATATTATTTAATTAGAGTGATTAAAAATGTTTTTTCATTCACATTCTTTCCAAGAACCGTACGATCGTCCAACGAGCTTCCTGCAGAAATCGCAGAAGCAAAGTCACCATCTCATTTAATTCTAAGTTATCAGAACTGTTTAAAACTGTAATATAGATAAAATTTTATTTTACTTCTAAATTTGCAAAACTTTTATTCATGTTATTTTCAACTCATATTTTTTAAAAATTCAAATAGTTGGTGTAATACCCAAAAGGATTTTATCAACTTAGTAGATGTAGATGTAGATTTAATTTGTAATTTTGATCATTCACTCCACAATCAGTCATCAGTTATACTGTATATTGTGCTACAGGTGCTTTCAGACAAGGACACGATTTCATAATGAATTTGGACGAGTCTGGGGCATTCAACTCTCTCACAGCGGTAAGTTTAGTATACACAGGCAGGGGCAGATCAGGGGGGGGTGGAACTGGTGACTAGTCATCCCCCAATTTGAACTAACATAACTTTTAAGAAAATATAAGGAGCAAGCTCTCCCGGCTGACATATTTTGGTGATCAGACAATGAATAGTCACCTCCTTTTATAAAAGTCATCCTCCCTCGGCTTTGCAGAACTACGTATTGTGCATGTAGTATACTAGTTTACAGCCAGGTATTCTCCATAGATTGTTCCTCACTCAAGTCCTTAATCCATGCCTTCTCAGTTATATAATGTGTAATGAGACAAACACGTGACTACTTCATTCATGCTAAAGTTATGCAAGCCAATTCGGATCTTTTCCTTAGACTTTTCCTTTTGTTATGTTTTCTATTCGAAATAACGTGTTTTTTTAAAAAAAATAAGAAAGTGTGAAAGTCTGCATTCAAGCAGCTACTGCCATATAATGTTCTTGAATTAAAGTTACTGTTCAGTTTGAAGCAAAACGAAATGGCTAAAATGAGATTGTTAGCCATATAAGGATAGACCAGAGATAAAGCTTTCAATTAGAGAAAAACGTTTTGAACATCTCATATACAAAACGAGATGTTGAAACAGAAAAATTTCACCGAAGGTGGGATAGAGAGGACGCCAAAACCGTTTTAAAAGGTTTTTTTTCGAGACTATTTTTATGTCAAAACTATGAGACAATCGAGGTTCCTGCCAGGGCAGTTTTTTGTCCACTGATTTGAAACTTGGCATTTATTATATAGCTAAACCACTAATGATCATGATCAAATCACCGGATCACCGTTTTGTTTAAATTCTAAAAACGTTTTTTAGTTATTACGATGGATTTCTGCCGCTTTCGATTGCGAAAGTGCTATTCCGGGGTTTTAGAAGTAAAATACAAACAAAGCAGCCTTTTAAATAACGCTGACACGGTTTTGGACTGCAATTAGTGTCAAAAATGAAAATGTAGTAATTTTGTGCATCAGACGGAACACGCCCGACTTGGAATTCCGGAGAGGGCAAGCTTAGTCGAAAAACAAGGCGTTCGTTCTCTTTACTTGTTTGAAATTACCAAATACAAATTGAGCAGCGATTTAGAGAATTTCAAAAGCTTTTAAATGATATTTAAGTTAATAGGGTTACGTCACGAAAAACAAGAGATATTTTCCAACAACCGAAAGCACCGCTTAAACTGAACAGTAACCTGAAGTGCGCACATACTTTTTACGTAACCACAAAACTGTTTGTAAGTCCTACCTACAGCAAAAACAGACGAATTGAAAAATTATGCCTGGTCAGAAATATAGGTTTCTTGACATTTTAGCTTGAAGGAGTTAAAGATCTTCATTGCCCCGTAAGGACATGTCTGTCACTATGAAAAAAGGAGTACGTACCAAGACCAAACAACACAACAGGTCTCATCCCAAACAGGTGTTGGGATTAAGAAAAAACAGGCCGAAACTTGGCGGAACTGATATATTCATAACATATTCAGACTTAAATAGAGGTTCTGTTATTCTGTAAGAAATGTACGAAGTCCAGCAAGGACAAATTTAAGGATCTAAATATTAATGCGTTTCCTTAGCTATTGACTGATTTTTATCGATAATGAACTTATCGATGCTGACCTGGAGAAGTGCTGTTTTTTTAGTGTGCGAGTTCCTATCTCCCCCATCTCCCGGATGATCAAAACGGGAGAGTCACCATTGCATGGAGCTTGCATAACTTTTGGCTTTGGAGACCTGGAATGCTGCAATTGGTTGCATGTAACCGTAACCGGTTATTAAGGTGCAGAATAGTCAAGTTTAATTTGTTGTCCCTGAACTTGAGCCTGAAACTTGTAAGCCTGGTCGCAAATATGTTCTGCCATAAGGCCAAGTAAAAAAAAATAGTTTCCGGTCCGGAATCACAGAAAATATGAGGCGGGAGATCCTTGTTATTACTCGTGCCGAAGGCAACGAGTCAAGAAATCGGCTCCATTATTCGTGTTTTTTGTGTCACATTTAATATGCAAGACTTCTGCGCTACTCCTCCTACATCCGTTTTCCCACCATGAGCTG
>JAOBRG010358017.1:0-27597 GCA_027574985.1 Umimayanthus nakama
GGGGGGGGCTGGAGGTTGTGGAAACTTGTGTGATAGAAATAAATGAATTATCGTCAGTGAACACACACTGCAATCACTCTTTACTGTCATGGAGGGGGGTAAATGGAGATGTGACAGGATATCGAGAGAGCAGAAATAGGGGCCAGTCAATACTTAATTTGTGTTAGGTGGTAGGAGATGGCTACTCTGTTTACAAGTTTTTGCTACAAGTATTTTGAATGTGGTTCAGTTTCGAGAACTGTACATCTTTCCTGTATATTGTGCTAGTGAATGAGACTAAGATTGTGACAGAAAGAAATCTGATTCATCAGTTTTAGCGACAAATGTATGTGGGTCGAAGTTTAAACTTGATCTGAACTTACTGCAATAATCAATGTGATGTGTCAGATTGAAAAAATTAGAGTAATTGATTTTAAAGTGTCAATGAATTATTTTCGTGACAAATTCATTTTAAATTGGAATGACACATAACCACTTACGGTAACAGCAATGGCTGGTGCAAGTTCCGTGTTTCCTGTATTAAGCCAATTACCCCAAGCCGTTACTTTTCGTAGTAAAAGAAGTACATAAATGTGAGTGCTATGGCTATGCAAATCTTTTTTTTGTGCTTTAGTTAAAATTTTGATATGGCGTAATCATTAAACTGGGCCGTTGTAATTGTGGAATGGACTTAGTTTACGCGGCTACAAATGGAAGAATGGGACTAGATTTGAAAGCAGACGGGAATGAAGTCGTTGCAAAACAAGTTCACAACAAGCTTACACATGGGATTTCAAACCGCCGGTAATCAAGACGTGTCTGAGACATAGGTTTGAATTATTCTATTTCAGTTAAACTTCTAATACTCGTAACCAGCGTTTCCCGCCGCCCGTGGTCTAGCCGTTGAAAGCCATTTCACCTTCGAGATTGTGAATAAAACTAGCTTGACTATTTTCTAAATACCAAGAAAACTGATTAAGTCCCCAGCCTCGAATAAGTCCCCCTTTCTAATAGGCTCCTAGTCCAAAAGCTCTGAAACACTAGTTAAAGCCCCCTGCGTAACTATTGCTACAGACGATCGATCGTCTGTCACTAGTTGGGTTACTTGGAATTGTGTTGATGTTGGGCAGTATGTGGAAACTGCTACAGTTAGATCCTTTGTACAAAAAATCCCTTTTCTTGAAATTGCGGACTAACGCTTCGAGCATGGGTTCGTATCCATTGTCAACAAACAACAGTTTCCGGTTTATTTTGACCTTGTCTTATTAATTAAAATCTTGGTGTTGTATTTCTCTCGGCGGATGGTTGCTTTAGAATAACAACCTGAAATACTGATACCGATAATTGGGTATAAAGGAGGGGGGGAGGGGAGAGAGAAATTACCCTAAAGCCAAAAAACCTCTTCGTAGGAGTTTACAAGCATGTTCTTGTTCCTCAATCGCAACTTCCTTGTCCCTTACCTGGAAATGACTCGAAAAGTTAAAACGCGGCCACTGAGTGACTAGCACCCAATTTGTAACCTAGTTTTTTAGTTTACTTAAGAGCACCAACATTATTGTTCGGCAGATACCTCCTGGGTGCTCAGTCTGCAAAAATGGTTTTAGAATCAAAACTTGAAAAACGAGTTATCGGTTTTAAGTTCCAACAAGTCCTGACACGCACATAAACAGTTGGTTATTAATATTATATTTGGTCAACCTTCGTGTGAGTTGTCGTCATGAAATCCAGCAGTGTTTGTTCGTCCTCTTTGTCGTTCTCGTGGAGTGCGGCAATCTCGGTATTCTGTGTGGCGCTGTACTGTGTTGGGTTTGTGAGGCTGGAACTCAAGATTCAGGAGCATGAACAACGGCTGTTCTCCGTTGAACACGAGGTAGATCGCTCAAGCAGGGTAACGAAACACAAGGAAATCCAACCTTCAAACACAGGTAAAAACAGAAACGTGATGATGTTCCCTGTTAATGCAGTAGAACTGAAGTTCTTTCTTAGCAAGAGTTTTTAATGAAAAAGGCGAGGTTCGGTGAAGTTCGCAGGTTTTTCGTTCTGGTTTGCATAATTTTGTTCTTCTGTATTCTGGTCTTGTTGCTGACCTGAACAGGCGCAAACATCATCATTTTCAGTTTCTTCCACTTTGACACTCGGCACGTTTTGCCTACAGCGTTGAACTGTGAGTTTTAAAAAGAGAACTGGAAAAGATGATGTCGCCGCCTAAACGTCAATCAACTGAAAGGTAATAAGCTAAAATAATTTCTTTGGCACTAATCTCGCTACCTCTGGAGTTTCTCGCCGCTATAACAAAACAGAAATGATCTTCACAGGAATATCAAACTTCAGCCTTGAAGCACGTGACCTCCCTATCGCCAGGACATTGACACAGCAGTTCGATATTTCCCGTATCCGGGTTATAAAGTTAGTAAGTAGTTTAGACTTAGGCCCTGTTTACATGGATCGAGTAGGGACAACCCTTCTAAAAGTTAAGGGACAACAGATAGCTTTGCTTTACATGCCAGGGTTATCTCTGGGGCTAACTCATAGCCAACTAAAAACCACAACCACGGAGGTTATATTAAACTTCCGACACCACATTTAATACGGAATTACGTCAACGTGATAAAATATGTTATCTTCCCGCGAACAACACGTTCCTTTATTTATTAAAGATATTTATTTTTTAAGATTGTAAAATATCTTATATATAGTAGCAATTTAGTTAAACATCCTACAATGAGTTAGCACAGGCTTGACAACGGTTGTAAAACCGAGACCGGTCGCCAATAAAGTCCAAGTTTTCAACTTAAGTTGCCGCAGCACACAGTCTTTTAATTTTATATTTATCACTGAAATAACCTGAAACCACTTAAACTTGTCCCTCCTAGAAGGGTTATCCCTTCTCGAGCGTTTACATGGCCTAAACAAACAAAAAGTTGTCCCTTCTAGAAGGGTAACCCCAGCAAGCTGGTAGAGTTATCCCTACCCCAGGGTTATCCCTCCTCTCATGTAAAGGAAACAGAAAAACACAATGGCGAGAGATGACCCTTCCAGAAGGGTAATTCTTCCAAAAGGGTTATCCCTCCTCCATGTAAACAGGGCCCTAGAGCTTCCGTGTAGCTTTCAGTTTTCACCACATGTCTGATTCAAAGCCGAAAGCAGCGAGCCGTACCTCTGGCACCCAGGGTACAAAATGAGGAAAGTCATTGACAATTTCGACCGATATCTGACAGTGCTGGCAAGCGTGAGTTGCTTTTTTTTCTCTATGGGCTCGGAGGAGACTCTTTATTCAAGGTTACTGTATCGTTCCCATTCATTCCCAGCTGGGAAAGTCATGCTTCCAATGAGAACGAGAAATAGGTTGTTGGTTCGACCTAGATTCCCTGTTGGCTGAACATCCGTGGCCGTCTACATCTGCTTGTTATCAGTTCCCATTAACCAACAACAATGATCGATAAAATCGATAAAAATCTGTTGATTTTATCGGTAGTCGATGAAATTCGATAAAGAAAAAAGTTGTGAGTATAAATCAGTATTTATCGAATTTCGATTTTATCGATTTAACCGACTTTATCGATACGTTCGAGATATGAAAAACTGGAGACAAATACAAGTTTATTGCTTAATTCAATGTGCTACAGTGCTCCCAACACCATTACAAAGTAAAACGACTTTTAAAAAATCTGTTATGAAAGAGTTAAATTTCATATAAATAAAATCTTGCGCATTTGCAAGACCACACACTTTGTGATCATCTTTGTGAAAGCTTAGTTTTGTCTTTCAACGAATTCGAGGCATAATCTCTGTTCCAGACTATGTAGCTGCAACATTTGGAGCTAATTGACGTTATCAACAAAGTTGGCAAGCTTTCATGAAGCGCTAACTTGTTGATCGCGCTGAGATGACTTAAATATTGGCGTTAGAAATCTTGGCCACAAGCAAACGTCAAATTGAAGACTACCTTTGATATCCTTGGTTTTGTTAAAATTTTTTAATCCATCTGTTGTAAAAGTTTTGTTATTTCGTTCGAAATGTGATAACTAGGATAAAAAGCAGTGTTTATACCAAAATTTAAGTTTTTCGATGAAATCGATCCCGAAAATCGACGAATTCGATAAAAATCGATTGATTTTGGGAAAAAAAGTTGTGAGTATCGATTTCTATCTGATGATCGATACAATCGATATCGATCAACATGATTTCATTGATTGAAAACAATGTTTTGATTTGTTTTCCAGCAAGTTTCAATCAACCCATGTTAGCAGCTGAGAAAAAATAGGCAGTCAATGACTGCATGTGACTCAGGCGAAACAGAAAATACGAATCCAGGGGGGGGGTTGACTAGTCAACACATAAAAATATGAAATTAAAGAAGCAAGCTCCCAGCGCTTTCAAAGTAGCTCGACAGCTTCACATTTTCTTTTAAAAAGAAAAGAAAGAGTATCAATCCGACCCACACTTGGAGTTGAACATTTATTTTGCTGGAAATCCAGGTGATGCTAGACCTTCGGATGATGGGAAATGAATCAAATGTTTTCTTTGTGGTAAAACACCTCAGTTCGACAAAAGTAAGAGGGCTGCCGAGCGGCCACCTTGCATACTCCAGATGTTATAAACACGATTTGCAAGTTATGGCGCTGGGATTAGGATTTCTGATTTGAGAGCTTGGAATTGGACCTTTAGAAATTAGCCTTGAAACTGGGGTTTGTACCGAAATTAGCCTGGGAACTGGGATTTGGACTGAAATTAGCCTGGGAACTGGGATTTGGACTGAAATTAGCTTTGGAACTGGGATTTAGTACCCCCCTTCAGGTCCCTCATGGTCATATTTGTTGCTCAAACAGCTGAATATCAACTACAAAGGAACCCCAAAGAGGAAAACAAAAATGTGCTGACTCTTTGCATCACCCTCCCCTATCACGAAAAGCTTACATTTGCAGTTAAATGATCATTTTGCTCAAATAATATCTTTTTTAATTTTTGGAAAAAGAAAAAATTGGCATTGAAACCCTTCCTCCAGTGTATATTTTGTACACCTGTGTTAATGACCAAAAAAAGGGAGGCCCTAAGTATTATGAATAAAAGTGAAACTAGATAAATCATAGAGGCTTATAATGTCTTTTTAATTTTAAAACAAAACCGATAGATATGTAACAAATGTACTAATAACACTTCAAACGAGAATGATGTTCACTGAAGATTTGTTTATTGTGCTTTGAGGAAGTTAGCAAACTTCTCAGGTGAACAACAAACTGCTCTCACCCAGTTTCATCAGTAGTCAAATGCCTTGCAGTTGTAACTGGTAAACAAGTGCACATATCCTTCGACAAAGCCATCTGAAAAGAAACATGTAAACAATAATAATAAAAATATAAATATCTAGTGTAAATAACCAAAAATGTTTATTGTACTTGCAAGGATGGTGAGAAAAATACTGCTTGATCTTAATGAATTTTGTCTTTCTTCTTTTTGTCTAGAGTACTAAATGAATATATAGAAAATTGAAAAAAAACAACAATAATTTTCTAAATGGCTCTCCTTCTTTGTTCTCTAGTTTTTTGTTACTGTTTAGAGCATAATAGTGCATGACTCCAATCGCTATTTTCCGTGCACTCAAGCAGCTTAGATTTACAAGTTAATAAGAATCTGCTTGTACATGTAAACAAGTGTGATTGCTAACAATTTCATTCTCGTATTAAGAACCAGGCACAACTTTTGGAAATGAATTTGTTGTACCGCTGTTACCAGTATATAAAATGCATTCATTGTCAACTGTATTTGTATGCTAAATGGATTGGGAGTCTACCGAAGCATTTAACAATTATTCCACGAGGTCGAGTCGTACATGAGCTGATAGCCAACGAGGCGCTCCGGCTATCAACTCATTACGACGAGAGCGAGTGGAATAGTTGTTTTATTATACACAAATCATCAATCAACATTCTTTTCAATAGTCGAAGGATACTTTATTCCGGCAAGTTTATTTGTGAGTTGTGTTCATGTTTGAGTTCGTTAAACAACTGACACCGTAGTTTTGTATGAATGTTTGAATGTTTGTTTCAAATTTCTAATTACTTGAAATATTTCTTCATCTCCGTAAACGTAACGATAAGAATCTTGACTCCACTTTTTTTTGCTTTTTTTGGTGTGGCTTTTTTTGAGTAAAGCTGCAATTTCTTTCTTTGTCGGCTTGGCAAGCCTCGCCGCCATCTTGAATTTCTCTACACATGGGATATATGAGCTGAGATCCTAGTTGTGCAGGAGCCAATCAGAGAGCTCCGTTGCCGTTATCTAGTGACTGGTGTATATAATAAATTGTCATGTTCAGTTTCCTGAAGGCAGTCTACAGTCTGGCGAAGCAAACTTTCATTCACACTGCTGATACACAATTTCCCGAAGAAAACTTTCAGACTGACAAAGCAAATTTTTCAATGGCATTTCTACGACAGTTCGGGCAGTCTGCCAAAGCAGGTTAAAGCGAAAGTGAAGCGACGCAAAGCAATCCCGCCGGCTTCTGTAACAAACCACATAAACCGCCCCAAAACCTAAATTGTTCGATGGGAAAACAAACTTGACAAATACATAGAAATTCGTGCCTGGTTCTAGACGCAAAATGCTTTGTAAATATGGTAAAATAGGCAAAAAGTTCTTCTCAGTGCAGTGAATAAAAAACCAGTTTGTCAACCAGAGTCGTCGGCGGAAGTTCGCTCTCTGATCGGCTATCAATACAGCAGCGCACATCGAGGCATGCGGCAAATGATCGATTTACGACTTATTATTGACGGGTAAACGATGGTTCCTTCAGACACACTTACACTCAAACGCGATGACATAATGGCGAAAGGCCCTATAAGGCCTTTCGTCACAAAAATGGCCTCTACATTTACAAATAAAAATCTAAAGGTCAGCGTAGTGTCTATTTTCTTTCGGCAAGCTGCGGACAGGGTTAGCAGTAAAGCCCTGAAAGGTCCCAGAACAGCTGAAAACAACAAGTTTTAGTTCATGAAGAAGTCAAGTCACACGCACAGGTTTGCGTAGTTCCAGAGTTTTAGGTAAGATAGTCAGTCCTCATTAAAAATCATTTTAGAGTAGTTAATATTCTGTATAGAATGTGACTGGATGTGTCTTGTACTCTGGTTTATCACTGACGAAGGCGTCTTCAAATATCTATTTATTTTAACATGTTTATCTTATTGCAGCAAATGTTGCAGTACCTGAACGAAAGACGCCTCACCCTACCACCCCTCAGTTAAGATATCGTCGAGCTGCTAACGCGAACGGCGTTTCACTGACGCTTCAGATTAAAAAGGAAATCAACAGATCGGTGGATTTGGCAACAAGGAAGATTTGTACAACCAAGGGTAAACTATGTTTTCGTGGCCCCCCTGGATTAACAGGCTCACCTGGTAAAGCAGGTCCCCAGGGTAACAGTGGAAGACGCGGTATCGCAGGACCCCCTGGACCTCAGGGGCCCGTGGGACCCCCAGGTGTGAAAGGAGAGAAAGGTGCCCCAGGAAAGCCAGGGGTACCAACATGGCCGGTTGTCAAGGTGGGGAGGGTTGGAGCAATTGTTGCTCCAGGAATCAGAATCACACCCTCAGCGCTCACTATTAAAGAGAACCAGACTGCAGTGTTCCATTGTGAAGCCACAGGGGGAGGTAGAGCAGACTTGCGTTGGTCCAGAGTTGGCGGTACTAATCTCCCCCCTGGCCGGTCATCAAACGTGAACGGAAAGCTGGAGATCAGAAAAGCGGGCATAGATGACAATGGAAAGTTCGTTTGCACTGTGAAAAACTCTGGGGAAGTGGCACAAGCAGTCGTTACACTTAATGTACAAGGTAAGAACTTCCTTTATATTGTAAAAAATTACCCAAAGTATAGAAATCAGGAGGAGCCTTTTAAAAACTTGTCACGTATTCCCTATCAAAAAGGCCAACTTTGGGCTGTTACTGAATTGGTCGATTTGCGCGTCGTAATCGAGGTTGGAGAAATGACGTTGAAGTGTTGTGTTAGAAATGACCATGGAATGCAGAAAGGTACCAATGGCGATTTTGTTTAAGCTGTTCACCTCATTGAATTATGAAAATCTACCATGCCATCATTAGCTAGCCCATTTATATCGTTCTCTTAGTTCACTAATTCATTCCTTTTGTGTCAATGTTTTTTTTGGATGAAACCTTGTGGTTCAAAAGCAATGTTGCTTAAAAATGACGTTTCTTTAAATTTTGTTTAAAAACATGTTGGGTGTATTAACTTAGTGTGCTTTCATCGTGAAAATACGTTTTAATGTGAGAAAAGCGAAACTTCGAAAAAAATGGAAGCCCACGATTGCCTACATTTTGTTTCGGCAGCGCGTTGGTCGTTTACTCAAACCCCGGCTGAACCACTGTGTTGTGCCTTTTAGTGAGGTACTTTACTCGACTTGCACTGTATAAAATAGTACCAGCATCTGCAGGGGACTAACCTGCAATTGACTAGCGTCCAGTGAAGTACTTCGTTCGGTAAAGCAATAAGCTTTAGTTTTTATAGCCACTTTTTATACACATTGTTACATTTTGAAATATAACTTAAAGTAGTTCGGCGAGCCGACAAAAGTGCTCCATTCAACGCAGCTGTATAAATGAGTGTCAATATTTGCTAGGGACTTTACTCATTTGCCCTGGCAAGGGAGAGCCGACCACAGAACCTCATCCCCTTAAAATTTTGGAAACCGGAGATAAGCACCGGCAATGTGAGCCACTTCGTTTGGTATTAAAAGGACCCAGTTAGTTCAAGTTTTTAGATACTTTTAATACAAATTGTTACAAAAATGTACCGCTTCATATGTTTTGTCTGGAGATGCTTGGCCGAATTGCACGGATGGGGTTTTAATTTTAATCATAACAGAGTAACTAAGGTCCTAACAGTTTTAACGAGTGTCCTTGTTATTGGTATAATGAAATTTATATATTATTGTAAATAGCCAACCTTCAATATTATTGATGATTCGTTTTAATTTAGCACTGCCGCGGATAATTCTCACCCCAAGCTCAGTGTATGCAAACAGTGGCAATAACGTCACACTGCCAAGATGCAATTCGGCCGGGTTCCCAACACCGGTAGTCACGTGGAGTAAGCACCTTGATCGACTAGCGAGAGATCGGACCATGGTTGAAGACCAAACTCTGACCATTCGAAGCGCTAATAAAGGCGATTCCAGGTTCTATATCTGCACAGCCTCTAACGCCCTTGGCTTCACACAGATGGGAGTACAACTACTTGTAAACGTACTACCCCGGTTCGTGGTCAAACCCCCTGCAAAAGTTGAGGTACTTCTTGGACAGGATGTGGTTTTAAACTGCAGCGCTGTTGGTGAACCCAATCCAGTTATTACCTGGAAAAGGTGCAAAAACGAACTCCCACGTGACCGCAGTAAAGTGACCAATGAAAGGTTGGAGCTTAAGCACGTGACCTCAAAGGATAGTGACGTGTACAGCTGTGTTGCCACAAGTTCTCCTGTTAAGGTGACGACAGACGTCGAGTTAAGCGTGAAGATAGGTAAGGATCGACAAACATCTGGTAATAGAGTGGCCAATAATAACAATTATTATAATTTTAATAATAATAATAATAATAATAATAATAATAATAATAATAATAACAACAACAGTACAACAATAATAATAATAATAATAACAATAAACACAATAATTAATAACTAATACATAGTGCTTTTTCACTATCTTTTCACAGCACTCTACAGTACTACTAACTACATGTAAAACTAAAACTGAAATATCATTTCAAAATTTTGATAAAGCGAATTAGACATTTTACATATAAAAACCTAATTTACAATACAAAAATAAAAACATTAAAACTGAAAAGTTAGTAAAACTAGCAGCCAACTACATCAGTCATTATACCGTTAAATTTAAAGTTTTCTAAATGAATAAGTCTAAAGATGGTCTTTAAAAAAAAAATCTGGTATTTGGGGAGCTGCATTGAACATTGTGTGAAAGTATCCAGAGCCTGTGGCCAACGATAAAAAAGGCTTTATCCCAACAAGTTAAATGCTAAGAAGTTCTTCTAACATTTAATACAGCTTTTGACTCTCTCTTTTTACTTTTTGCACAAATACTGCTTAATTATTGTTTACTAATGTAAGTCGGTATTATTTGGCGCGTTGTCATCATATTTTCCTGGTGACTTTTCACCACTAAAAATTTACGATAAGTTCGCTTCTCAGCAAGTCACAAATACGATAAAACACATAGTCATTTGCGTTGTTATCCTGACGCCATCAATCAAACACAATGACAGTGTGCCTTCTCATTGGGCTGATTGGGTTAAAGCAAATGTTGCGGCATAGGATTTTTGGCCAGTCACAAGGTTTGCTTGTTCAAAATCCTGGGTTTAACTCTTAATAAAATCTGAAGAGTTTACATAGAGCTAATTTTTACAATAACAATAACATTTTGTTGCTTCGGTTTTACCACAATCGAGCGAAATGACACTTTACCCTATATAAGTTAGCTTTTGTGGTAGCTTCGCCCATCCTTCTTTTACTGGTCAATTTGCAAATCGAAACTGCCAATTTAATTTAACTGAAATTGTACACTTCTATACAATGAACTGTAGCTAAAACAAAACTGCATGTAAAAACATGGAGACCAAGGTGTTAGTTGTTGAAAAACATTCAAAACACTCCATAACACTTTTTGTATTTTATAATCTTCCAGCTCGCGACTGCTCCGTGCTGTTTGCTGCGGGCTTTAAGGTCAGCGGTGTTTACACAATCGACCCTGACGGGCGGGGCAAGTTTGACGTGTTCTGTGATATGCAAACAGATGGTGGGGGGTGGACTGTGTTCCACAAACGTAATACCGGATACTCAAGTTTCTACCGGAATTGGGACGAGTACAAAGCCGGCTTTGGGGACCTGAGCAGGGAGCTCTGGTTGGGTAACGACAACATTCACCGTCTGACGGCCAGCTTCGCATCCTTGCTTCGCGTGGATGTTCATAACCTGAAAGATGAGAAGAAATTCGCTAAGTACAGTTCCTTTACTGTCTCAGACGAGTCCGCAAAGTACCAGCTAAATTTTGGAACATACTCTGGCAATGCTGGGAACGAAATGACAGTGCATAATGGTATGGCCTTCTCGACTTATGACAAGGACTATGATAAGTGGTCAAGCAACTGTGCAGCGTCCTCCCACGGGGCTTGGTGGTACAACGCTTGCTATGATTCAAACCTAAACGGACGATACAAGGAAAACAACGAATGGAGTGTAGGAATGAAAGCAAGCGAGATGAAACTGAGACCTAAGTGAGCTTGAACTGACGAAAGCTTAATTTCGCACACTTGAAATTCAACTGTGGCCAGATTGATGATACTGAGTTTCGTCCTGGTTGAACGGTTTTTCCCCCTAACTGGCGAGACACTTTTCGTGTGAATTTCACCCAAACCTAGTCCTAGCACCTGGTTTGATGACGTCATAGCCTTTTTCAATGGGAGGGCAGAGTAGTGCCTGAGGTAGTTATAAAGCAAAAGCTCAAACGCTCACTATAATGCGATCAGAATGGGATATAACGTGGATTTCAATCAAACTAGAGTACCTGACAACAATTTTGCGCGTCGACTTCGACAAATAACGTGTCTCTTTGGAGTTTTTTTACAGGTAGTTGTGAATATAACTTGTAATTAACAAAATCACCTACAATATATCTAATGTCCAGATAATGTATAATTACTATCAAGCTATTAGGCGCTAAACCGGCCGAAACCATAACCCTTGCTAGTTACAGATACTGTTTACATTTATGCACAATTAGAAGTGAACATGTTAAAGTTGACAAGATTGTTTTTTCATTGTTCAGATTAAATTGTCAAAGGAAACTTGAGGAGATAAGTTTTTATTAGTTGTGATGACACTAGTTTTAAAAGTTGCACAATTCTTTCCATGTTCGATGGTAATAATGAGTAGCTTGCATGTGTTGGTTGACTTCGCGTGCTTAGCTTACAACTGAACAGCGATTTTACTGCATCAAAATGAATGTTATCGCCTTACCAACTTGTTTTTATATTTTAAAATTGTAACAGTTTTGAATTGGTTTACAGTTTGGGGCACAGCCGCGAAGGAATCGAGACGTCTGCTTAGGAGGCTAGTTTACAGTTAAATTCTCACCATATTCATGCATATCGGCAAGTGCCAACGAGTCGAAACAGTCACTTAATTCTACTGAAATTGAGTTTTGGCCAGCAGAAGCAGACATCCTGAGGCATTTTAGCCACTTTAACTTTATATGACATAAAACTGTGAGCATATTTTAGTTCGTCGTACTACCAAGTCCTTAAAAACAAATACACTGAACAAAGCAACTACACGCTTTTCTTTATAAGAAGCAGTAAATTTTGGACGAGCCTCACTGTTTTTAACTTTCTAGGGAATTTCAGCTTCAATTGTTCTTAAGCTGTTCTTGTTTTTCTAGAGTACTCATAAGAACAACAACAGTAAGAAATAACTCCTTAACTATTGCAAATGCTAATAACTTGTGATCAGGAATCAAGCCGAATAAATCGCAATGTGTTTGTTTGATCGATCTCAAATCCCAGCCTGGATTGTTCTTACCTTATTCTTCATTTTTGGTCAAATTTGAGCCTCGTTCTTATAAAATTGTTCTTATAAAAAATCGTGTAGTGGAAACCAACTCCAATTCAAAAATGATAAATGAGAGCGATTCGTAGCCTCTGGTGTTCTAGCCTGCTAGCCGGCTCTCCGCTTGGATCAAAATCGAAAAGGTTTGTTTTGGAAGTTCTTTTTGCTAATGAAATCGAGAAGAGGGTCCCCTCTTTGCGACTACACGCGCCAAAAAACTTCGAAAACAATCATTTTTTTTATTTTAATCAAACCGGAGAGCCGGCTAGCAGGCTACTGGTGTTCGGTTGACAGCACAGCGTTTCTGATCGTAATTTGACATAATAAAGATTTGTAGCTACAAAGTGTATATCCCCATGCAAACTGAATCATTGCGGCTCTTGTCTTAGCTGTTTCAAGGAGCATGGTATGGTCTATGGTATTTTCTTAATAGTGCTCGGTCTGCTTTATATACACAACATACTTTTAGGAGCAGGCCAAAACACATATCCTCCATTGGGAGCCAGTCACTCACCAGACAAAGTAATCGCCGCAGGGTACACAGCCCTCCACCCTTATTTTTGAGACTAGCAATTTGCGTATTAGTGACAACTTCAATTCGTAAGCTGAAAAGAAGGCTTAAAACAAATTAGAATCAGACAGTGGACTTCTTTTTCAAGCTTTAACTTTAAGTTTGCAGATATTCGGAAAAAAAAAATTTGAATCTTGAGTTTCAGCTTAAGAGGGCTGGAAGGCAGCAGTCCCTACCCCCTACCTCTTATATCTCTATACCTCTGTCCTAACATCAAAGTGTGTCTGTACTAGACATGTGTGTTGACCAAAACACCATTTTACTAATGCAAGTTTTTGTTAGATCCATTCCTTTGTAGGGGCTAAATAGAGAATAACACATGGTCGCGCGGAGATATGGAATTTATCTTCCGAGTGTTCACATCGATATTAAACGAGTGAGCGCAGCGAACGAGTGAGATATCGAATGTGAACACGAGAAGATAAATTCCATATCTCCAAGCGTCTATGTATTATTCTGTTTATTATATAAACAAGAATCAGCCATTCCATAACCCAAAACCATTACATTACCATTACGTCACAAATTACTGAAATAGGATTGGTTAATAATTTGACATGTAAAAATATCGTATTTTTACGTGTGTTCAGATACCACATTTCTCGGTGGTAGAAATCCTTGCAAAACACTGCAGTTTATATAATAAAAGTTATTTCTCGCCGTCAAGTTTTTGCTCACCAATTCAACAAAAACGTCGCATTTAGCCCCAACGAGGAAGAGCTCTCTTATTCAGTCATCACTTTGTTTGTGTAATCTGAACAAACTGTAAAACGGTCTGCAAACTGAGAATCAATCACAACTTGACTCAAGACGTTCAACTACTAAAAATTTGTAAGTTAGTTTTATTTCCAAAATATTTTTATAAAGCGCCCTGAAGATACAAAAGCTTAAGCGCAGTATATGTACATATTCGTTACCGAACTGCATTGTAATATAATAACGCCTTAACTTTTCCAGAGAAACAAGCATTGCGTTCCAAATACATATATTACAACACTTTATACACCTTCTTCAAATCACTAAAACTTGTGTGCACTTGCTTGTTTCACCGCGTAAGCCGTGATTCTAAGGCTTAGTAAAAGGTTAAGAATCTAAAACGAATACCTTACAAATCCAATGATGTCCACAAATCAAGGACAACATATTGAAAATGATACAATCCCGGCCAAAAATATTGAAATACGAACTAGTAACCCCCTCCCCTTCTACGCCTCTAACAATGTTGCCGTATTTATTGAGCTAGCTCGATAACTATCGAACTAAAAACGGTTGAACAACATTGAAGTAGGGGAGGGGGATGGTGTTTCATGTAGTTTTGTCTGGGATTGGCATTTGGCCGAAAATATTGAAACACGAACTAGCGACCCCGACCCCCTTCCCCTTCTACCCCTCCAACAATGTTGCCGTATTTATTGAGCAAGATCGCTATTTATCGAACTAAAAATGGTCAAACAACATTGAAGTAGGGGAGGGGAATGGTGTTTCATATAATTTTGTACAGGGTTGTTGCACTGAAAACAACTTTGTAAAATCTCTTGACTACTCTTCGACTTTGCACCCCCAGAGGGCAGATTGTCGTACGGCTCAAAACGCTACAACTTTTATTCGAGTTGGACGCAACTGTCGTAGGCAAGTCGTAGACTGGATTTACACGACGCAATTCGTGTCCTAAGGGTCGTAAGTAGGTTGCATAGCAGAGTTGTAGGCAAAACTTGTACCCTAAATAAATCGTCCTTAAGGATCTCAAGCTGCTCTGCAGATCTTTCGAGTGACAAGTGCGACGTAAAAGAAAGACCGTGTAGTTCAAGGGTTGTTCAGGGCTTTGATGAATTTCGCTTTGCTGGCGAGGAAGATGGTTCGTGAACTGAGATGGAAGGGACGGCATCATCGGAGACGAATGATATTCTGGGTGTCCTCTGAGACACTTGCATTCCTGTCGAGACGGAGCTGATTGACCGTGGTTTTGTGAGCCGTTTTCTCCTGTCGGAGGTTTCTATAAAATAAAACGTTCACAGTTTTATTTGAGAATGCCAAGTTGGCATCTTACCTCCACACACATAAGTGACATTTCTGTAGCACAAATCATGAGGGATGACGGGTAATCGGTGATCTACATACAAAATGACTGAAATATACTGGGACCTTGGAAAGTGAAGGAGCTGACTAAGGACTCAAGGTAGGGGGTCTGAAAAACCTTATTCATAGTTTTCAAGCTAGTGAGGGGGGGAGGGGAGGGGGGCTGAAGTTCCCTCAGCTTCTCACCCGCTGCGGCTATGATATACTAAAGGCATCAACAGTAAACATCGTCTTAATTAACAGCAAACTAGAGTAACGATTGTTCCACCACAAAGCAGAATCGCTTTGTTGGACGTTATATTTAGCTTTGAGATTTTTAAAATTTCGCTAGTTTTTAACAAATCAGTTAAAACATTTTTATGAACATTGAGTTAAAGACTTAATACACCATTTACAAAAACAACTTGGCTTGAGATTAGTTGTATGACTGAGATTTTTCCAAATACCGTGTAACTGTTTTTTTATAGTACGTAACATGTGCAACTGAAAGCTAAATTGGCACTATCAGGGAAATGCATTGCTTGAAAATTTGGAAATGATGAAAAATATTTTTAGGAAATTCTTGAAGTAGTCGGAACGTACGAAAGTGTTCGGAAATGCTCGGAAATGTTCGCAAAATGTCAAAAAATTATTGCAACACCTTGAGATTTCTTCGGAACACTTTAAAATTCTTCGGAAGTCTTGAATATTTGAACAATGTTCGTAAAATTTCGGGGGAATTTTATAATTTTTGTAAATCTTCGGAAATTATCGGGAATTTTGAAAAAGATGGCACTAAACTTTGTTGTTGTGGTACTGACAGAAAATACCTAGTAGGTTTTTGAAGATTTAACTTCTATTTGATAACAATGACAAATATCACTCGTGTTTCGCATTCGAGGAATTACGTCATTTTGATCCAAAATTCAAGATATTTATCATTAATTGTGTTTCCTATACAAAATACAATGAAGGGATTGGTGAAAAAGCAAAAACCTACAAAAGTTACAAACAAATCTACAAAGCTTGCTCTGCTCAAATCTTATTTAAACCAGTAGGCCGTGCGCGCGATAGTATGTGCAGTGTGATTGTTGGTGAATCAAGAGGGAGATCCAGCCATTTGACTCTTTGGGCTTTTGTCCTACTACTGACTGAAGAAGAAACTTTACAAACTGACTTGCGTTGCTGCTAATAATTTTACAAGTTTCTCTGTCAATCTGGTACAAGATTCAACCGTTTCTGTAATAATAGTTTGCAAACGAAAAATCTCCAAACGACATACCTGCGACTTTGCAGTAACTGTGTTCCGCCAGCGTTTTTGTCCACCGCTCCTTTCGTAGATCATGACCGTCAGAGCTACTTTTTTGTGTTTTCACTTCGCACACTAAAACAAATAAATAAAATATGAAGCTATTATCAACGGTATAACTGGTTTGCCATACATTAGAGTATAGAAAAATCGCTGACTCAGTGTGAAGAGGAGAGACGGGGCAGAGAGGGAGGGGGAAGTAGTGGGAGAATAGGAGAAAGGGAGGGGGAAATTCTGGGCATTTGCAAATGAACAGATTGATCTGTAATGAGAGATCCGTCGGCTTGAACAAAATAATTAAACAGGGTTGCCTCTTCTGTCTTCAACATGGTCGCTGAATGGTCTTTCCTCTTTAAACTTAGTTCATCCTATCGCACTATACTCTATCATATTCTAACAAAAGTCTTCTGAACATAGTTCTCGCGTCACCTCCGTTGAATTCAATAGAGAGATCAAGCACCACATAAAGGCGAAATGGCAGAAACGATCTCTCAATTTTCCTATGAACTAGACTGCAGAACAGTCCTAGTTCCTTACCTAACTTCTAGTTTTGGAGGCTGTAGAAGTAGGGAATGCAATGCCGCCATAGCAAACGTCACGGGGTGCTTCATCTCTAACATCTAGTATACGGGATTCAGCTCATCTTCGGCAGTTACTTCATGTAGGCGAGCATTGAACTGTTCTACAAATTATTTATCCCAAACCCTAAAACTAACCCTAGATATGAAAAACCATACAGTGAAAACCTACATGAAAAACCTTCCTTATCTTCAATCTAAATAATGCTATCTGGATTTTTCATATTAAAGTATCAGGTGAAAGACCCATCAAAAACCCGGAAATCAGAAACGCAGCAAAGTCCAAAATATCTGTCAGTTTAAGTCAAATTACCTTGCCCACTTAAAGGTTGTTCCCGTGTTCCAGTGGCCATGTTCTGTTCTCCAGTCATTTCCTCGCTTTGCGAACTATTCACCTGCTGCGCTTCCACAGTACAGCTAGATTTATTAGCCAGGAACTCTTTCAGTGTTTCAATAACCTGTGCCTTGTGAACTGCAAGGTCTCCACAAGTACCCACATCAACATCCTCTTCTCTGTCTTTCCTAGCGCTCGATCTACTAGCTAGAAACTCCTTCAAAACGTCCACAACATGCGTTTTCAAAGCGTTGTCGTATTTGCTGTCACTGGACTGCGAAGGTTCCATCATCTCCAGTGTCTCTTTCTCTTCGCTCGACCTGCTTGCTAGGAGTTCATTCAGAGCTTCCAGAACAGGATTTCTAGAGTCCACTTGTTCTGCACCTTTGGCCTCTTCTTCCTGCAAGTGTTTTTCTCCCTTTTCCCACGCTGTGTTAGCCAGGAAAGTTCTCAGTGCCTCTACTGCTCGGGTTCTAGAAGAGCCGTCGCTGGATCCATGACTGGAACAATCAACAGTAGCATCTTCTTCTCCTGCACTTTGTCCCTCACGGAGTTTGCAAGTTAAAAACTCCTTCAAAGCATCAACAACGAGAGTTTTGTTATGTGGTTTGTTTTCTGCGTGAGTTCTAGTGAAGCTTGCCGATTCAGTATGCTTAGGTTCAAGACCCACTTCACCGCGTTTATTGGCAAGAAACTTTTTCAAAGCTGCAATACCTCGGCCACTGTTGGATGTTTGGCTTGTTTCTTCATTTGAAGAGCTGTGAAGCAACTTCTCTTGGGTCTTGAGTTCAGTTCTTTTAATTTCACTGCTGGAAGCTCCAGGAACTGAAAATGTGAATAGAATGGTGGTACATTTTAGGTACTTATACCTGACCAGCATTTCGGAACATTCCATTGGGTCTCATCATGAGACGTTTTTTCCAGCAGTTTAGTTAACAGTATTCTGTAACCAACTACTATGCAGCGTTAGCAGTTCCAAGTTTGTCAGCTTTTTAGTGTTTAAATAGGATACACAAGTTAACTAAAACTAGAAGTTACAGATTGCAAGCTAAGTGCTGCCGAAACGTCACCACAACTTGCTCGCCGCAGAGCACAATGTTCATGGTATACAAAGAGATGGAATATACTAGTTGGGAAATGAGTACGAAGCTAATAGGCAATGATTTTGAGTTTCTTCACACCTCTCGTTTTTCCATCAACGTCCTTGCTAGTTTTCTTGAACATTTAACTAATGTTCAGTTTCTTTACATTTCAAATCTTAATTTAAAATATGTGCGGATTGGAAAGGGTAATACATTAGTCCAATTGCGAGGTATCCCTAAGAAATCGACTACAGCCTGAAAGTCAGTTGTTTTCACTTGCAAGACTCCGATCTACTAGAAACAAATTCACTCTCAACGTCAACACCTAAATTGAGGGCACCTATCCTGCCAGGACGGAGACATGTTTAAGTTAAGGCTATATGACTTCAATACGATTGGCAGTTTCAAAATGACAGTACGAAGCGTTGCCAATTGAGTCAATATATCGTTTTCATTTTCCTTTTTCCAAGTTTGGAGGTTATAATTTTATGCTTGATTTGATTGGTTCCATAGCAGGGCTACAAACCATTCGGGATCAGCGCTTCATTGAGGTACTGCGCTTTTGCAGGCATTAAACATGTGCAGCAAATTGAGATAAATAGATAAGTACATTTATAAATATCATTTCCACGTAAAATCGACATTAAAATATGATTGGTTCCATTAGAGGGTTATAAACAAGCTTGCAATGAGGAAAACCACAAGTTTTTGCACTTTTCTTTTCCTCACAGCACATTTGTACATATAGATTACACATAATCAAACACGTTAGAAGTGTTGAAGAATGATTCTTACAAGCATTAAGAGCTGGCTCTCTCCTCAACTTTCTTCCCACTATCCAAACTACCTCTCTCTGTACTCATCATTTGCAGTTATCCTTAAGATAAGATAGTTTAAGATAAGATAGTTTATTTACGTGGAAAACACTTAGCTTAAGTGCTACTTCGCAGGTATCCACGAAAATAACATTAAATAAAATAAGAACACTGACATTTACAATATACATTTTTTTACCACCATTCACCACAGTAGTGTAGCAAGATCTCTCAAATTTTAGGTAAAAAGAGACACGAAGATAGGGGAGTCGGTTTTGAAAGACTTTCACAAGACAACTGCCCCTTTTGCTTCAAAATACCGCCGGCCTTTTTTCCCGCGTATAAACCGCAGATATACCGCAAAACTTCAATAGGAAGTCCGTGAATGGGGTTCCTATTGTGAAGTGATTCTTTTCGAAATTACTCTTGCAAACTCAAGAGGTGGGTTTGTTTTCAAGATGAATGCTGCGAGTATTGAAATTGACGTTTATAAAATAATGAGCAAGACTACTACAAATATTTTTGAGCCACCAAATATGTTCAAATGTCAAATAATAGTCAAAGAAAACACGAGTCTCATTATTCACTGCCATCCTTGGACTTCTTTCCAAGATTACTATTATTCAACTCAAGAAGGGGGTTTCTTTTTAAGATGGGCTTCTTGTCGATGGTTTACAGTAATTGGTCTCAGTTGTAATATTTGCTTGATATACACACTGGAAATGCTCGTAAACACTTCCAGAGTGGATATATCCGAACTGCATCAAAACCAAAGGGTGCAGTAGGCTGTTCTGTTGACATCTGGGTAAGGATGCATTAATGCTCCGTGCAACCAATTTCCATTTTAATTAATTTACCTATTTCGCTACAAAACCTATTACAGATCATAATTACAAACCAGATCAAAAAAATCTCGTCTGTGATGCGATTCTTTATTAGGTTTACTAAATCTCACACTTCTTCCCTAAACATTAGTTGTCAATAAACAAGAATAAATTATGAGTATTAATGTTTAAGAATATTTAGAAACAGTAACAGATATTAGTACAAGTACTATATAAAAGAAGCGCTGATGGTTGCTTGTTTTTCGTCCGCTTCTTACCCTGTTGCAATATTAGCACATGATATCATGTGTCACTTCAGCAAACCTTAAATATCTAATACCCATGCATATGCTTGAATGCCCTTGAATTTTTAACAGCTTTGCAAGAGTTTACCGTGAAGATCGCCATGCTCTTCTACGGCTTAAAAATTCTACAGCATTAGCATTTGGCGAACCATCATTAATCATGCCAACTCTTTGTGATTTGTTAAAATGATGATAGAATGATGCATATATTAGTACTGGTCGTCAGTGATAGGCGAAACAAAGTTTTGACTGTTGTTGGAATACTGACACAGGAGACTGTTCCTTACCTCCTTCAACTTTTTTTTGGGCTACAGACAAAGGCATCGGTCGCGGCTGGGCTGCCTTGTGCGCTGCGCTTAATCCAACATTTGTACAGGAGGTTCCTGGAGTAATTCCTGAACAAGTGTCTTCCACAGGCAACCCAGGCGGTGATGTCAGCTGAGCAGTTGGTTCTTCGCTGAGCAGGTGACTAACTTCAGGAGTCATTGTTAACACTGCTGAATGTCCTTGGGAAAAGCCTTCCGTTTCAGGTTGTTCCTCCTTTGTCTCGTTGATGTGATCACTGGAAGTGGAGGTGACACCAGGATCTGATGGTGGGGAAACGACTGCCACAGGAGGTTGGCGAGTGCAGCAAGTCTTGGAGATTCCAAATCCTGAGAGTTCGTCTGTAGAAAAATTTTGAGTAACTCGAGACTTGTTTTATACTTTTGTGTTTTCTATCACAGGTGACGGAGCTATCTTTTCAGTAACCGTTAGAGAACAGGATGATGTAGTCTGTGTCAATGAGGCCTTAGATGTCTGGGCAAAGGATGGAATGCCTTGGGATGATAACCATAGCAATGTGGTCTGAGATGATGTTGAGGTTAGCACTGCAATTGATGACGCCTATGGTATTTTGGCTTGAGATGGTGTCTGAGATGATATCAGGGTCAGCACTGTTTGGGGTAATGATTGTAATGGTGTAACTATTGATGAAGTCTGTGGCAGTGTGGTCATAGATGATGCTGCCGAAAGCATTGCCAGTGATGGTCTCCGTAGTGACATGGCTTTATGTGTTGGCACCAGCTTGCTCTGAGATAACCCCTCCCTCAGCACTGTCCGGGATGACGTGTGGTATAGTGCAGCTTCAGCTCGTATTTCTTTCTGTGTGCACTGAGATGCCGAGTCAGTTGGCACTATCTGTGATGACGTTTGTACCATTGTGTTCTGAGATGATGTAGGGAAAAGCATTGTCTGGGATGGTGTCTTTAATGGTATGCTCTGGGATGATGTGGAGGTAAGCACCGGAAGCTCTGTCAATGGAGCGAGGTTTGACGTTCATAATGGTGTAGCTTTGGGAGGTGTGACTTGTGATGGTTCCTTTAATAGAGTACACAAGGATGATGACTTGGTCAGCAATGTCTGGGATGGTGTCTGCAATGGTGTCACCTGGGATGGTGTCTGTACCAGTGTGGTTAAAGATAAGGTAGAGGACAACACTGCTTGTGTCTGGTGCAAACTGGTTGGTGTTGATGTCAGTGTTGCTGCCATCTGGTAAGATATCTACTGTGGTATTGCACAGGATGAAGTCTGCACCAATGTATCCTCAGATGTCTGGTGCATGTTCGCCTGGGTTGGAACTGGTATCGGGATCACCTGGGATAATGTGTTTACCAGTGTGGCTTGAGGTGTTTGAGCTGATTGTAATGCTGTCTGCAACAGCGTAGCCTTGGATGAGGTCTGCACTGACAAGGCCTGTGTTGGTGAAACAGGTGTGGATTTGGATGTTTGTAATGGCACGGCATTAGATGAGGTCTGTACTGACAAGGCGTGTGATGTTGTTAGAGGTCTGGTATTAGGTTTTTGTAATGGAATGGCCTTGGATGAAGTCTGTACTGACAAGGCCTGGGGTGGTGAAACATGTGTAGTATTGGATATTTGTAGTGACATGACCTTGGGTGAGGTCTGTATTGACAATACCTGTGATGGTACTGTTGTCACTACTGATAAGGCCTGTGAAGGTGGTGCAGATGTGGTCTGGGTTGTTTGTGTTGGTATAGCCTTGGCAGAAGTCACTACTGGCAAGGTCTTCTGAACAAAACTGGCAGCATGGACTTCTTGCAAGTTTCCTTGCTGTTTAGAATGATTAAGAGTGGGATCCTGTTTCAAAGCCATGTTAACAAGCATCTCACTTGCCTTCAATGTCTGCCTGGGCATCGCATTGGACGATGTATTTACCAGTGTCGTCTGGGATGCCTTTATTGGTGTTGGCTGGGATCTCTCCACCAGCGTGGCCTCACATGGTGTCAATACAAGTGTGTCCTGGGATAACTTTTTTGGTGGCACCTTACCTGGCATTTGTACTGGTGTGTACTGGGATGTTTGCACTAGGGTGGCCCCGACTGGTGTCTGTATGAGTGACACCTTGGTCGATTTTACCAGTGGCACCTGTGTTATCTGTACTGACGTGACATGTGATACCTCTGCTAGCATATCTTTGGATGATGTCTCCACTGGCGTGGCCCGAGAGGTTTGCACCGCTGAGTTCTGGAATGCTGGCTGCATCTGTGTGACACAAGAAGCCTGGAAAGGCATAGCCTCGTACGATGCCTGAGACAGCATAGTCTGGGATGATGCCAGTATTGGTGTTGCTTGATAGGACTGTACCGCAAAGCCATGTGTCGATGGTGCTGTACTCTGCGAAGTTTGAATAGGCAAGAGATCTTGCAAAACTGCTGCATTATTTTGGAAAACCAGTGTTTGATCAGCACTCAGTGGGGGTCCGTGTATAGTGCTTGCAGCATCTACATCTTGCAGTTGCATTTGGTGTTTACATTGAATAGGATTTGGATCTTGTTTTAATGCCATCTTCACAAGTGCCTCAGTTGCTTTCAATGTCTGGCCGAGTGCAGTCTTGTATGTTGTCCTTACTGGTGCAACATGGGATAGCATCTGCACTGGTGTGACCTGGAAAGATTTTTGTATCATTGCGGACTGGGGTCTCTTTACCAATGTGGTCTTGCATGATGTCGTGGCTTGGAGTGGTAACTGTTCAAATGTTACAACAGCGGGCTGAGATGTCTGTCTTAGTGTAGCATGTGATGATTTTTGTACTAGTTTGGACTGGAGTGGTGTTTGCATCAGTGTGGCCAGAGGTAAAGGCTGTATTGGTGTTGGTTGAGATGGCTGAGCTTTGGTGCTCTGAGATGCCTCTCCTGGTTTGGTCAGTGAAGACGCTTGTACCATTGATGTCTGGAGTGATGTTTCTACTGGTCGGTCATGAGGTGTCTGTACCATTGTGGCCAAGGGTGATGTACGTATTGATGCAGCAAGAGATGACGTCTGTATCGGTATGGCCTTTGGTGATATCTTCACTGGGACGGCATGAGAGTGCAAGGCCTGGGGTGATAAGTGCACTAGTGTGGCATGATATGGGGACTGTATCAGTGTGGCCCGAGGTGATGTCGATACTGGTGGAGCAAAAGATGTAGCATGTGTTGGTGTGGCCTGTGGTAGTGACTGTAAGGCTGCGGCACGGGGTATCTGCATTGTTGCGACCTGGGAGGGGGGCAATGCATTCACTGTGGTTGCTTGAGATGTGACCTGAGGTGATGCCTGTACTGGTGGGGTAAAAGATGTCTGTATCGGTGTGGCCCGGGGGCGTGTCAGTACTGTTGCAACATGCGGTAATACTTCTTCCAGTCTGGGCTTGGATGAAGTCTGTAATGGTGTAACTTGCAGAGATGTATGTGGCACTGTAGCTTTCAACACCTGTTCTGGTCTGGCCTGTGGTAGTGCTTGCACTGATTTGGAGTAGGACAATGTTTGTTCCAGTGGGAACTTATGCAATGTTTTTGCCACTGTGCACTGGGATGTCGATGCTTGTACTAGCGAAGCCTTGGGTGAAGTCTGCATTGGCATTCCCTTATAAGTGGGTAAAGTGGACCGAGATAGTTTTGCTGGTGTGGCCTTCGATTCCTCTAACAAAGTGGCCTGGGTTGAGGCGTCTGCTGATGCGGCTCGAGATATCTGTTCCTGTGTGGCCTGAGATGCACGAGATGGAGACTGTACCGACGTAACTGGTGTCGATGTTTGCACTGATATGGTCAGGGAAGTCTGTAATATATTCTCAGTAGACAAGAAATCATGGACGAGTGACGGATCACTTGCAGCAACCTGATTTTCTGTCAAAGAGGGTTTACGAAACAAACTGGCAGCATGTACATTTCGCACGTGTTCATGGCATTCACCATCAATAAGGGCTTGTTGACTTGGATTCTTGCCTAACGCCATCCTCATCAACATCTCAGTTGCGTCGATGGTCAGATGCGGCTCTGTAGAACGTGTGTGTGCATGGGCATACAGTCCATTTGTTGGTGACGCACTTGTTCTTCCTTCAGTGCGCGGGCCTTCAATTATTGGTGTTCGTGCAGCAGTACTTCCACAAGATGATACAGAGTTTACAGATACTGATTGTGGACCATTCTTTGGCAAAGATGCGGCTATTGATGGTTGTGTAGATAAGAATTGAGGGGACTGAGGGGCTTCTATGCATTCTGCAAAGTCTTCGGAAACAGGGCACATTGTTTTTGATTCTGGCTCGGGAAGAGGTTTTCTCCAGGTTGACGAGTCTAAAGTCACTTGCTCAATTGCTTTTAATTTGACAAATCTATGAGCTTCAGAAGCTGGTTGTGAAATACACTCATAAATATGCTTGTCTGTATTAGCTACATCTTTCTGTGTGGTAACATATTCAGCTGGCTCTCCGCTGGAAAACACACCGTCCCTAGCTACAAACGGTCCTTTGTTGTGATTTTCAAGACTTCCTGTCAAATATTGGTTTTGTGGAGTTGTTACATCAGTTACTACTGCGTTTGAGGATGAGACCCAGCACATTGTAGGTCTCGCAAGTGAATCGTCCTGAAATATGTGGGATGCATGCGTCACCAAACCTGTTGCTACAGCACTGGAGTTTGCACTGTGTCCCTGTGCTGCGAGATATCCTAATTTGTAAGAAGGGGAGAGACTGTGTGTAGAATTCTTTTTGGAAATTTCTTCAGTTGCTGCCGTTTCTGGGGAGGTGATCATAGCTTGTGTGGTTGCATCTGAAGTTTTCTTATGCATCAGAGATCTATGTACTTTCTGTTTCATTTCCTCGTTGGTGATTTCCTTCCCATCCGTTACCGCTTGTACACTGGCATGCTCGTGCTTCTTTGCTTTAGGTGGTCCACCTTTCAAAGTTCTAATCCGTTCATCAGTATACGTTACAGCCCGTGCAGCTGCGTGAGAAAGCGTAGAATGTAGTCTGGCATTCACAGCATTGATCTGGGTTGCCTGTGAAATACCTTGCAAAGGAACCCTTCTTGCAGAGGCTACCTGTGTTGCCACGCTGGCTTGCACCTTTGTACTGTGTGGTCTGTGGAATATTGGTGGAATCATGGATCCAGTCTGGGTTGCCTGTACTGTAGTCTGAACTGGGACCCTCGTCACAGGCACCCCAGACATATTAAGAACTGCCTGTGTGGAGGCCTGTGCAAACGTTTTGATGATATGAGCACTAGAGGCGTCTGCTATCCTAAGTGACTCAGAAACCCCATCCCCTACCTGACCACTAGGAAACCCTTCCACAAGTTGAACTTGAGAATCAGAGCTAGACAGTCTTCTCATACCTGCTTTGGGAGTGTTCCTAGCACTTGAATCTTTATTGAAACTTGAAGGTGATTGCTTTTCTGTTGCAATGCTGAGCAACGGCTCTCCAGAGGTGGCTGCTGCTGAATGCCTGGTAAAATCCAATGCTATTTGTGTTTGTGGCTGCACTTCAACAGGTGATAAAGTTGGCCCTGGTGTTGTCTGAAGCATTAATGCTACTTGACTCTCGGTCAGTGGTTGGCCAGAAAGATCTGGAGCAGAGCAATGAACTGGGGCAACAGAGCTTCCAGCCAGGGTTGAACATACTGGACTCGTTTTCTCTTGAGTTTCAGAAACACCATTGAGTCCGTTGGTAGAGAACGTGGCATTTGAAGATGATCCTTCAAAGAAAGTATACGGACAACAGATTACCAACAGTTAGTACATCCATTTCAAGGATACCCCCTCCCAAAATTTTATCGCGGGTGTGAGGGACGGAGTTTAAAATTTATGGTTCCACCTAGTGTTACCAAGATCGAATCTCAGACAAAACAGCTAGTACACACAAAACTGACGTCCCTCTCCGCAGTGGCCTTGACTACTGGCTTGTATCGCCCTTGATTTGGGGTCAACGTTATATTGGGGTTCTGAAGGAAAGAATTTGGCATTTACGGTTCCAGCTAATATTTCCAAGATTGAATCTCAGGCAAGACAAATAGAGTTATTTCATTGCAGCTGGTACCATGAAACCAAAAGGATACATTGGCGTTTAACCAATAAATATGATGTTCAGTAGATTATTGACGTTTTTAATAGTTTTTACCTACACTTGGGAGAGTGTATTTTTTCTCATATAGATACTTCCTCCCAACATTACATTGGGGTTGTGAGGAAGAGAGTTTGGCATTTATGGTTCCAACTAGTATTCCCAAGATTGAATCTCAGACAAAACAGTTAGTACACCAATTTATTGACAAACCCTCCTTATTCCAGATGACTTGTCTTCTATCCTTGGTTTTTAAGGATGAGCACCTTCTACTTATCCTACGCTCATGTAGCGTTTTGTGCAAATTTTCAGGTGCTTATTATGAGACCTTTAACAACTGAAAAGAATTATCAATTCATTTACGTAAAAAGGCCCCGTGACATAAATTTTTCAAACTAAATTATGGGAACTCGGGTTTACTAATGAATTATCGATAAATAAACACCAATGAAAACAATACAAAAAATAAGATTAAAGATGTATAGCACTTTTTCTTAATTCAATAGCTAGAGAACGAGGAAAGTTGAACGTTCCCGCCCTTTTGCACACACAATCCTTTACATCCGATAGTATACAACAGGGGCGGATCCAGGATTTTTCAAAGGGGGGGGGCACCACGAGCGCCGCAGGCGCGATTTTTCTAGGGGGGTCTGGGGGCATGCTCTCCCACAAAATTTTGAAAATTCGAGTCTCTAAAGTGGCCATTTCCAGCATTTTGAGACCAGTTTCTTGATCATAAACCTCTTT
>JAOBRG010358018.1:0-12832 GCA_027574985.1 Umimayanthus nakama
TACGCTGAACAAATGGGTTTAATCAACAAAAGTTGATATGGTATGTTTTTCGCCTGTGGGATAGTGTGTTTAGCTGATGTTTCGAGCGTTAGCCCTTCGTCGGAGCAGACTCCGACGAAGTAATTTTACTATTTTTTAGCCCTATTCATATTTGGTAAAAATTTGACTTTTTAACCGTATCAGTATCGAGAACTAGTTTGAAATTGGTGTAAAATGTGTAAACGTGTTTTCTTATACCATACCAAAAACTGTTCATTTAACGGGAAACTCATATTAAACGAAACTGATAAAAACACAACAAAACAAGTGTTTCTTGTTATAGACTAATTTTATTAGACAAAAACGTTCGACTGTAGCCCAGGGTGTTTATAATTTCTGATTCTCAGCACTGCTTGCAAGTCTTTGGACAGTTCTGTCGAACAATGCCACTGAATCCACACAATGGAGCTTTAATGAAGCAAGTTAACCATTTGTCTCTGCAAAAATCTACAAAACAATAGAATGAATTACAAAGCGCAGCGATCAATTTTTAACTTGTGTGTACAGCGATACAATCGTAATACAGTTTTTGCAGGACTTTATTCTAATACTAGATCGAATTGTAGCTGGTACTTTTTTAACTCTTTTGAACCAGCGAAAATATGCTTGGTGTAATCAGTTAGCTTCAGAAAAATTAAAAAGCTTTGCTTTTTTTATTTGAGAAAACAACTCGGACATAACAGGATATATTTAAACGTGTTTAATTACTGGCGATATCTTAATACATGATTGACAAATATTGTCGGCATCAGGCAGTAAGTTATTTTCTTAAAAAATTTCACGAGTACAGGGAAAAATACTGATAAGAATTTACGTGAAAAAGAAGGCTTCATATTTACACTGGTTGCTTAATACACGCCTTTTTATAAGAACAATTTTATAAGAACAAAAAGGCTCAAATTTGGCCAAAAATTAAGAAACTGAAATAAGAACAATCCAGGCTGGGATTTGGAACCATAAATGCAAAGTTTATATTTTCTCAATAAAATTCTATTTGTTGTCCTCAAGCTCGACTGTTTCGACCTTTGAAATACTTAAATGTTGCGATCGATCGAATTTCCACTGCGTTTTTCTTCGGCTTGATGATCACAAGTTAGATAAATTTGCAATATAACTGCAATGAGTTATTTCTTACTGCTGTTGTTCCTATGAGTACTTTGAAGAAACAAGAACAGCTTAAGAGTAATTGAGTTTGAATTTTCCTTAAAGTTAACAACTACATGTATAAGGCTCGGCCAAAATTTATTGGTTCTTATAAAAAAAAAATCGTGTACTTTACGTGATTAGGCCTGTTTGCTGCTTATTCGTATCTGATGAGGTTGGAAAACTATAGCTTACTTGTTGACTACTCTTCAGTTACCAAAGTACAGCGTTTTTAGGTGCCAACAGCAAGAACGACAGTGCTAGGCTCACTTACTTCCCCCACCGCCATCGCCACCGCCTTCCTCTTCTCCTCCTCCGCCTCCTCCATTACCGCCCCCAACACCTGTTTTTAAACACAAGGATTATGTTTTAAAAGAAATAAGAATTTACCTTTTATGTCTAAGAAGCCACGAGCGTTGCAAAACGAGAAACCATACCCAATAAATGTTCTCCAGTTACATCTGTTGGATTAGTTTCTTTTTCGGAAGTAGACAAACCAAAACAGACTTCTTTTCTAATACAAAACGTATTGAAATAACTCAATATTTCGTGTAGTTAAAACAACTTTAAAGCTTTTACGTGGATTGGTTGAAAATTCTGCTTACATTGTTGGTCAATTCTATATACGCGATCGTTAACGTTGGTGCGAAAACATGGCAATAATTTGCAAAATCCTATAAAGAAAGTTGTGATAACTGTACCTTTACCATAAAGGTTTTGAATTCTCTTGATGTCATCTGGGTGAAGCTTCATGTCGGGGTCATAGCCAGAGTATGTGGGGAACATTATTGTTCCGCTGACCCACGAGTGTTCGAGCCCGAGGGCGTGTCCAATCTCATGGGTTGCCACCAAACCCAGATTAGTGCCGCTATTCTTCCCCACCGTCCAAGTTTCGGCTTCATCAAAATGGAGGCGGCCATCTTCTGGGAAGTACGCATGCGCTAGAACGCCTCCAGGAATATCAAACGGCATAAAACAGGCACCTTCTGCTGGCCCTCGGTGAATAAATGTTCCAAAACTGCGGCAGAGAGATTATCAAAGTTGGGTCACAAACCATTTCTAGGTTTTTTCTCATTTTTTTCGTTCATTGATACATATCAGCTTTGAAACTAAATATTAACCATTGGTAATCTTTCAAAAAACCTGGTGCAACATCATAAACTAGTAGTAATCAAAAATTATCGATGTGCGCTCGAAGAAAAGACTGTATAGTATAGTTTATATGGTGACTTTTTTAAACGGAAGAGAGAGAGCGAGAGTCGGAAAGAACGAGTATCGCAGAGCGTATTAGGAATTTGTAATTAAAAATTATTACCCAAAAAAATTTTAAGACAATTTTATATACGACTAAAAAAATTATCCTGTAGTTTTCTAAACATTTTACAAGCAAATTAATGTGACAATTTTTCGTAAACCATTGGAACAAAGTTGTATTTCTCCAAATCTCTTATCCATGGACAAAACGATGTATTGTATAAAAAACAGACGCAGTTTCCACTTCTTTCTTGTACCTGATCTTCAAATCGGCACCTCTTGGATTGGTTACTTGAGTGAACCTTAAAGGTGTCACGTTTGCCCAGTACTGGAATGCGCGTTTGATTTCCTTCGCTTGGATGTCCGCAGCAAGATCCTTGCCGGGACTCAGATACCACTTCAGCGCGTGTCTCTGCCATTTGCGCTTGTTTGAAAACAAAAATCTCTTCATTCGCTGATTACCTAAAACGACAATGAAGACCTTAAAATTAATCAATTGCAATCTACTTTTTTCTTTTTCTCGTAGATATTGCAAAGATCTAAGAAACATCCACTAAAACTATTACCGCTTTCAAGTCAACCTTCTTCCAAGTACAACTAAACCCTGTAATACTAGCTTGGCAGAGTTGTATTTCTTTACTTAAAGTTATAAAGGGCATGTTACCTCGTTTTAAGACCTTTATTTGTTTATCCATAACGATTTAACCGCATTACGGTACGGTCGACACAAGTTATCTGTGCCCTTGGAGGAGGCGAAAGTCTACAAAACCGGCGTAAGCCTACTCTTATAAGTATGCGGGTTCTTTTTATTCCCCCCGAGAGACTAGACCTAAGGATTAACATCCCTGTCCACGCACGGTGTGGCGAAAGAAAGTCACCTAAAGTTCAACCTACGACTAGGCCGGATATTGAACCCGGCACCTTCCGGTTGGCAGCCAGGATGTGTTAGGACACGTACCGTCTCCAGTTTCTACGTCTGGTCGGCCGCACCTGGGTTTTTTCATTTCCTGGATTGTTCTCCCATCCAGTTTTCCAGTCACCGGCAAACGGAACAGCGTCTGGAAGGTCTTAATGGCTGTTTGAATGTCATGGTTTCCCGATCTTGATGGCGAGATGTAGTGATACTGGTTAAGGTACTCCTGAAGGTCACAATGTTAAAAAGAGAAAGATAAAAGTTATTTCCCAGGCCATATTAAAACTTAATTAGGGTAAGACATGAAAAAAATAATAGTAATATCAATAACAATAATAATAATAATGAAAATATTAATAAAAATAATAGTAATAACAATTACAGTTTCTCTTTAAACGATTATATTTAGTTTTAAATTTAATGTTCTGTAAGTGTTCCTTAAAGTGGTCAAGGATTATAAAAGTGGAAACTTGAAACAGCTTAAAGACAAGAAGTACAGCATGCGACTTATTTGCTGCTTTCTTGGTTCATAGTACAAAACAATAGCTTTAGCACTGAATACAAATCTGAACCGAAACAAACCACGAACTCATCGTTCTGGATCTTTTTATTTTTACAACAATCTTTTGCTCAGAAATTTGTTTAATTTGACACAATGTAGTTTACAGCATTGTATAGCAAGCTTCAAATTTGCACCGAGAAGATTATATGACACTATAATACATATCTTTTCTGGGAACATCAATTACAATTTTTCTCAGGGAACAAGCCCAAATCCCTATCGACGCTCCTTTTACTTTATCTAATGATGACGTTTGCTCCTGTGTACGTCAACATTGCAGTTGGAAAAAAAATCATGTTAGGCAAACTACATCTAATACCCACCACTGCAAAGTCATCCTCCTGTTTCTCAGCTACAACTGCAAAAACAGCAGCAGCCAAAACAAGTAAACACGGATTGAGCCATGTCATCATGTCTCTTCCAGTGGGTTGTTCGCTATGACAAACTAATTGGAAAAAAGGCCTATTATCTCCGATCTTTGTCTCACATTGGCTTTTAGCACAGCTACTCAAATGCATTTGGGTGCACTTATAAGTGCACCTGCCCCTTTTCTTTGCTCTGGACAAACATGCCCCAGATCCCCTTCATGAGCTTTTGCCGTCCGCGCTCGCTTCACTTCCTATTTGACATATGACTTTGATTACTTCGATGTTGCAATCGAAAAATATTAAATACTAACCCACAAATAACATGCAATACGTACCACTGCAAATTTCTTCTCCTGTTTCGCCACTAAAGAAAAAGCATCAACATAAACAAACAAGATCGCGCCTTTTGAGGTCGGTTGTTTGTTGCGACAAAATATTGGGAAAAGGAATCCCGATTATCTCCAACCTTTCTCCTCTTTTCTGTTAAGACAGCTGCGCAAACGCAGCTGGGATACACTGAGTAGGTGTACATTATGAGACTCTTGAGATATTTCTCGGAGCATCCTATTTAATATTTTAATATTCTAACAACAACTATCTTGATAGCTAGCCCAACTTATCAAAGTTATGGACAATTTAAATTATATGAAAAACACTATAGAGCGTGTTTTTGCCTTTACTCTCTCTGAACAAGCACAAGCTAAACAACGATACAACTGAACCTGTCATTTTCCACTTCAAACATCGTCAGCCGCCAAGACCCTCCGCTGTGTCTAGATCTGTCGGGTCTGAGATCATCAATCCGGGTTGTTCTATGAGAAACTTTGGTTTCATCTTTGACAGTTGCATGACTATGCTGACGCATGTGAATTCAGTGTGTAAATCGGCTTTCTACCATATTAAAAACATTTCTAGAATATGGAAATTTCTGTCTGCGGAATGTACTGAAATTCTTGTGCATGCTTTTGTCAGTTCACGACTGAATTACTACAACTCGCTGCTTCATGGTTCACCAAAAATTATCCTACAGAAACTGCAACGTGGACAAAATGCTGCTGCTCGCCTGATTAAGCTTTCCCGTGAATAGGATCACACCGCACCGCATCTAATGCCGGGACCTGCACTGGCTACCTATTGAATACCGCATCTAATTTAAAATTCTCCTTATAACCTATAAAGCTCTGAACGGACTGGCACCGTCTTATCCGTCTGGTCTACTACAACGTGTGTACAAGTGTGCTTGAGAGGCATCATTTTTAATTCACCCCACGGAAAAATTAACTCCAAAAAAACATTGGTTAGTAAATTGGCTTAGGTTACCAAAATAACAAATTTTAAATTTTAAAATGGGCGCAACTCTGAATTCCTACTTTCCGGATTTCTAGCTTTGAGATACATTATTTAAAAAGGATAAAAAATTCATTTATAGGCTAGAAATATTTAGTAACCATAACGAAAAGACAAAAATAAATCACAAGTTTCAAATCATTAATTTGTAAACAAAAATTCGATTCTATGCTGTCATACTTATTTACAATGATTACATGTACATGTATACTTTAATCCCACACGAAAAATAGATCAACACAATATTACAACAACAACAACAACAACGGTAATTTATTGGAAGTTTGGAAACATATGTCTTTACATCAGTGCAAGTCCAACAGCAAAGAAAAATATGACTTAAGACAATGCAGTTTCTAAATCTTTGTTATAAAGTTTAATAATTTTGTAATTTTGTGATTGCAGAAACGTAACTCTCCAGAGGTCCTTATTAAATAAATAAAACAGTAAGGTAAACAACTGATCATTCATTGGATTCGTGAGTTCATCTCCAACAAGATCGTTACAACATAAGTTGCATATCCTTTCCTTTTTGGGTATATGTTTGTACAGACCTTATTCAATTTAAATTTTATGAGCAGACAGTCTGTTTTGTGTTGTCCGTTTTCGAGTCTGTACATCTCTTACATCATCTATGTACGCTTCACGTCTATTTTAACTAGATTTAATACATACATACATCAACAAACATAAATAGAAAATGAAAGATATCAGTCGCAATTAGAAATATATTTCTAATTGCGATGTCTTTCATTTTCTGTTTATGTTTGTTCACTCGGCTGATATGAGGTATGTTTATGGTTTAGGAAGAGATAAGTTATTTGTGCCTCTAAGAGAATAAGTTTTTCAACGTAAAACAAACAGATCTTCCAAGAACTTAGGATAGTTTTCAAAGACAAAGAAAAGAGATGTAAAAAGTATAGAGAACATATTCTGAACATGTTTATTATACAACATGGCTGTTCCTATTTTTTCTAGTCGTTGCTTCGCCACTAACATCACTCCAAAGTGACAACCATTTGCTCCACAAATTAGCTGTCGGTCTTTCCTGGGCGGACCTCGTCACCGAGCGGGGGGATTCGTCCGAACCCCCCAACCCCCCCCCCCCTCGACCCAACCTACGGGCCTGACACTAGTATTGTGCTGCGATGGGGGTGAATTCAGCTGATACCACTTAATGACAATACATACAACGGACTGGCAGTTAGAAGGATGGAAGGTGTTTGTCTCTTTCACTAAGTTAAAATTGCAGTCGGAAAAACATCTCATCCGACAAATTATATGTAATACCTAACCACGGCAAAATTGTTCTCCTGAAGTATTAGCAATTCAAACAATCAAAAACGTATCGAACTAGATCATGTCTCTTTGAGTGGGTTGTTCTGTTCTTGTCTACTGGCACAGTTATGCAAACGCATGGAGTACACTTGTGAATGCTTTTGCACCTTTTCTGAGAGCAGGTCCATTTGTATAAGCGCTTGTCTTATTCGCTCGTTTCGCTTCCTCTATACATTTGACGACTGCCTTTTGATTTAGTCGACTTTGGAGTTTAATAAAGTCAATTGAAATCTCGACCGACAAATTATGTGAAAACCTACCAAGGCAAATTTCTCCTAGGGACTCCCTGCTAAAAGAATAACAGCAACTGAAATAAACAAAAATGCGTCGAGCCAGTTCATGTTTGCTTAAGTGTGTTGTTCCTTGTAAAAAAATAGCTGAGAAGAGACCTATTATTTCCACCCTTTGTCTTTCCTTGTCTGCTAACAAAGCCAAGCAAACGCATTGCGGTGCACTTAAATGTGTTTCTGTGCCTTTTTCGAAGGACAACATTTAGCTTCTTGAAACTCTGGATAAGCATGCCCTTGATTCTCCTTTCAAGAGCAGTATGGTCAACCGTGCTTGTTTTGTTTCCTCTAAGTTTGATATCTAACGTTTATTACTTCGATGATGCAATCGAAAATAATTTAAAATCTCATTTGAATACTTACATACAATTTATACTTTACATGTACAGTACCATGGCAATTTTCTTCTCCTGATTTTCCCCGTTCCAAAAGAGCAGTAACAGAAATTTAAACAAGCAAGATCGTGTTTCATTAAGTCCTAATTGTTGTGACAAAATGATGGGAAAAGCGGCCTATTATCAGCAACTTTTCTCCCTTTTTCCCTTAACGCAGCTACACAAACGCAACTGGGATGCCCTGATGAGTGTAATCTTGACTGGAGATATTTCTCGGGGCTTTCTAAAAGAGCAGTATTTTTATAGAGTAAACAGCCGCGATCTTTGATCTTTGCTAGACCAACTGATCAATGTTATGGGCAATCTATTGATATAAAAAGCATTGTAAAGCATGTTTTCTTTCTTTTGAAAAACATAATTCTTTCAGAATAAGAGCAATATACTCAAACAATCATTTCTTTTCTTCTCGCAAATCATTAATTTAAATTAACCTTTTTTTAGCTAGCCTATCTTTTAAAGACAGTGCTATATATAATTATATAATGCCATCATTATGTAAGAGCATAAAAATTGATGTTACAGTTCAGAACAGTTTGGGGTCAATACTTTCAAGTGGTCGTTACCTTCGAAGTTCTGCGGTAATTTGTCTTTTGGGTAGATTGTCGAAAAAAAAACAACGGCAGTATTTTCGAGGTTATGTTTTTTCGTGTATTTTGTTATTTCTATGGCATTTAATAAAAGTTTAAAAGTACTTGAGGGTTCCCGTTCGAGGCTGACAAAACACTCAGGTTACGACCGCTAGCTGGTACAAAATGAAACAGTCAGAAACAGAATGATTTTATGAATTTTTATTGGAAGTTTTGCCTTTTGATGGTAGCATTTTCTTCCTTGCCAGTTTGTAGCACCTGGAAATAAAAACAAGAAAAATTAAATGGCAACCTACTTAGCACACAAAGTTTTAAAGTTAATAATTGCCTAATGACGATTACCTTTTAGCAATTTTAAAAAGCATCGCTCTTGTTAACAAATAGAAAAATGTTAGTAGCTAGCATTCATGGCGCCAACACCATAACATGTACCCGTTTTAATCATTTGAAGAACCTAGGCCCAGTTCAAACGGCTCATTTCTCGTGCGCCAAATCTAATCCAAACAAGATAGAACAGTAGAGCCTACTGACTAGCATGAGAAATGCGACGTTTGCCCCGGGCCCTTTTATTTTTCTCTCCAAAAAAATGTTTTGCAAAAGTTATCAATTTCACCCCTTCTTTTAAATAATCAAGTTGTTAAACCAGTTAATTTATAGTCTGATTGATAAGCCTCTACAAACATTAGTATCCAAACACTTATTCATTAAATATTTACAAAGGTTTCTTAATGTTTTGAATGTCTTATTTATTAAAGCTAAAACTTTAAAACTGTGGCAAATAACACCTTAGTTGTACATAAAACTTTAAGCATGTAGCCTCTAAGAGAGACTGAGGAATCTTTATTTTTCCTATTCAACGAAATATTACTTTTCTTCAAGAAAAGATCTATTCTTGCCAAATAAAAGCGTTCCAATCTATTTTCACAGGGCTCCATTCAAACCAGCGCTGCTGAACTGGATTCTCTGTCAAATCTAGTATATATATAAAAAAATAAACACCATGGTCCAAACCGATTTTTGTACAAGCAAGAAACCAATTCAATATTGGCTCTGCGGTTTTCGTACAATTGTTTCGTGTTCTGTTTAATTCCCGTACGTTCTTTTCCGTTTTAAACTTTTTTTTGCGAAAGTCACCAATTCCTTTCCCGCCAACAATAAATCGAATTGCTGAACCAGTACATTTATATTCTGATATCACTTCTTACTAACCACTAACAGTATCTACAGGTTCTCTTGCAGTTTCTCTTTACGTAGTCGTTGCTCCTGCAGTATGATCTCCAACCCGAACAGCGGCGATCCGTATCACGGCATGATCCACCTTGCAATGAAGATGACGAGAAAGCACGTTAATTAATTGGTATTAGGAATATTACTGTGATACGGACAAACAAACCATTTCAACAACAAGAACACTGTTTTATATTTGCCGCCTTGAGATTTATGCTTTGTTCAATCAAACTGCGGACAATCAAACCTATTCTTCTATAGGGGGATAGAAAAAAAGCTGGCAAATTGCGTGATGAGAATCAGTTAAGACAGATGTGTATGTAAATGTATACAATCACTAAAAACGTTATCTCCCGACATCTCCTGTGCATTTCAGTACATCATTCTGAAAAATATTTTAAAGAAATGGTAAAGTTTTAACCATCACTTCTTTATTGTTAAACCCCTCTGTCTTGACATAGATATATTTATAAAGCTGTTTACTTATTTTGGCAAGTTAGTTGATGTCTTTTTACCGTTGAAGCCAGTTTCGTGCACTGTACATCTTGAAAAATTTTATATAACACAAATGTATAAGGCGTGGGGTAAATCTTTATAAAAACAAATTCATATAGAACTGTGAACTCGTAAAATATGTGAAATTGGCATTAGAAAAAAAAGGTAAAGAAACTTTTGTAGCAAAAACAATAAAGCTAGATCTCTTTGTGGAATAAAAACAAGAGCAATAGTTTTACAAGGGAAAAGAACGATCATGAAAAAAATTATAAAGACATAACAAATGTTATAAAAAAAATAAGAAAAATGAAAAGAAAGAGAAACAGAAGAAATAGAGAAGATAACGAAGAAGAAGAACAATGTGGAGATAAAAAGAAGAAGAAGAAGGAAAAGAAGTGAAGAAAAAAAGAAGAAGAAGAAAAAGAAATAAGAAAAAGAAAAGAGAAAAGGAGAGAAGTGGAAAATAGGAAAGAGGATAATAAGAAGGAGAGAAAGCGAAGAAAGAACGGAAGAAAAGGCATAAAAGAAAACGATTATGACGAAGAAGAAAAAATTTAAGTAGGAAAGACATAATAAAAAAAGCGTAATAAAACAATTAACGATTTTTCACTTACCACCTCCTCCACCACCACCTCCTCCTCCTCCTCCTCCTCCTCCGCTACCTGTTGGTAAAGTAACAACTGGTCAGCAAGAAAAATCTGAACAGTCCTACTGATCTAAATACTAAAGAATTTATATCTTTTGCCTGCCATTGCCGTACGAGACTCACTTCGTCCAACAGTCTTAAAACTCCGCTATATAAAACAAGCACGTATAGGTTGTTTTACTTTAACCGAATTGTCAAACTCTTGAACTACATTCGGTAAACTGTCGCCGCCTTCAAATTTCTCAGCTCTGGACTTCTTCAAGAACTTTGTTAGGTCATATCTTATGCAGTTACTTAACACCTGCTTTGATGCTGACTACGCCTGTACCTAGACTATGACAAGAACCTGCCCCTACCATTGCTAGCCTTTGTAATTCTTTTAAAAAAATAATTTTGGTTCATTTATTTACTTATATTTTTTTTATATAGGGGAGTGTCCCGCATTGGACCTAGCGTTCTGTTAGCACCCACCCCTTTTGGGTTTTTGTTTTAAGAACTTGTTTATTAATTGTTAGGGTATTGTTGTGTGTGTTTCTTATGAATGTCAAGCCTAATAAAGCTGTTGAAAAAAAAATGATTTAAAATAGCGGCCAGATTAATGCCACGGACAGGAACACAGGAAGAGTGTTCTCTGCGCCTTACCGTACAAAGACTGTATTCCTCGGATGTCGTCGTTATGGAGACGGAGGTTTGCCTGGTAGCTGTATGTTGGCCACATGATCGTTCCTCGCACGTTTGAATGCTCTAGTCCCAAGGAGTGACCAATCTCGTGCACAGCAACCCATAGCAGGTCCGTTCCACGCCCACTACCGACAGTCCAGCTCTCTGCTTCGTCAAAGTGGAGTCGCCCATCCGATGGGAAGAACGCATGCGCCAACACACCCCACTGTTTGTCGAACGGGTAGTTACAAGTCCACTCTCCCGGTACTCCACCGTGCCTTCCATAACCAAAGCTGTGGCAGCATAACACTTAGGTCAATAATATGTGCATTTTCCTCTTTTAAAAGTATATACAGTTTGATAACAGTTACCCTTATAAGGACGCAATGCTATATTTATAGCTAAGTACATGTAATAATTTCAAGTAGCGAAACTGGAGTCAGAACTAGTTTACTGTTTTAAGCGTATTAGTTTTGAACATTTTGGGAAAACTTGGACAGCTCTTAGTATATTTATTAGGCAAAAAATTAGTTTCTGATGGTATAGCAGAAAGTAAATGCGACGGGCAGTTTATACTTCTTGTTTAGTCTTGTTATAACAGTTGGCAATTAGTAAGGTTTTGATCGAAAGAATGTATTGAACAAATAACATTGCTTTTAAAAGAAACAAACAGTGAGCAATGCCGGCAGTAATTTTTAAAAAAAGGGCACTGATGACAGAATAATGATCATTTTCTTAATATGTTTGCCTTAATATCTATTCTACAGACCTGCTAAATTTTCAGTTACAGGTTCTCCTTTCTTGCTACAACCATTTATGCCTCAGGATAGAGAACCCAATAAGTACCTAAATAAAAAATCCACAACGTTTTTTCTAAACTTAATCACGATGACATATTCAAAATATAATCTGCGTTGTCCAGTTATGATTTGGATGACTTCATAAACTTAAGCAGAAAACTATTTGAAGAGTAAAATTACGCGTTTGAAACTAGACTTTTTTGAAATAAACAGATGCCGCTGATTACAGTGACAACACATTCATTTCTGCAGGGCCTACTAAGCCTCGACTTGGTTTTGAATCTGCATAACAGCAAGGTTTGAATCTCCAACAATGTACAGAGTTGTGAGTAGTTTATATCCACATTGGAATTTAAGAATCCTTGGCATCAGCTCGGACTAACCTTGCAAAAGCAAATCTATAGTCATTGTAATAAGCGGCAGTTGATAATTCATAAAATGTTTTTAGTGTATTGCGTCCGCAGTTATGAATTAATCAACAAAATATTTTTACTCGGGCCGTAAGGCACCGAATCTGTACTTTTTCGTTGTGTCGCATTGGTATCGCGGGCTCGCAAAGTTGGCATGCGGTTTTATAAACAAAATGGCGGATACAATATTAAGTGAAATACTTGTCGAAGGTTGGTTTGAAAACGGAAAAAAAAGTTCCAATTTTTTCGAGGGGGTTTGAAGTATTTTGCCATAGGTGGTAACAATACTAGTATATCTACAGATACATAGTGCTGCGCTTTTCAGTGTTATAGTTTAGCACTGGCTAATGTACAGAACAAA
>JAOBRG010358029.1:0-12830 GCA_027574985.1 Umimayanthus nakama
CCCCCCTCCCCTTTTTTGTCCTCGGACCGCCAAAACGAGATCTGGGGACGAGATCACTGTTACTTTTAAAAATAGTCGTCGCTTATATACAAGAATTTCAACACCTATATCAGGTGTCTTGTCGAGATTTCGACATATATTCGCGAGAGAACCTATCTATTGTTGTTTTAAACATTTGTTGTGCTTGGCGTCCCATAAGAGCGTCTCCCAGATGTAATAGCGATAGTTGATATGTCGTCATCCATTGTTATTAATGTGCCAGCAAGGTATCTATTGGTTGCTGGAAAAACCAGTCTTTTCAAATCGTGGTTGGCACATTTGCATATTAAATACAAAGGTAATGTTTATAAACACCAACTAACGCTAATTTTGGTGTCATCTTTTAATACGAGCGGTCGGGAGCAGTCAACGTTGCAGTTTTCAAGTTTAACTTAACAGTTGAACAGCGGATCAAAGTATAAAGTAAGTATTTATCCAAGGCCTTGTTTTATCCGTTTATACCGTGCTGGACAACTTTCGTGCTGTTGCAAAACTCATAGCGGACAGGAACGAGTTTTCCCGTTTCGAACGTGAGATGCAACCCGCGTGGAGACGCAGTGCATTCGAAAGCATAATACGTCAGACATCACATCTACATTTTTTGTGCCATTGTGGCGCAAAGAACTGGTGTTGATCGATACACTGAACGCAACGGCTTTGTGCTTTCCCTTGGAAAGCGTTCTTGTTTAAACTTCGGTTAAAGATTGGGATGATTTAACATAAAATAATGTAATCATCCCAATCTTATAAATATATATCGCGGTTTTGTGTCTATATCCCACAGATCGACCACAGATCGACCAAATGGCCCAAACCGCGATTTTTTAGACCTTTCGACCTCGAGGCAGCTCGAAGGGGGATTGTTTTCATTTTCAAGCGTCGGTTAAATGGTCGTTAGTTTGCGCTGGTTTTACATAATCGTGGCATGAATTCCAAAGAGAAATTTTAAAATTTATAAGTTGAATAAACAACGGCTTTGTAATAAAAGCATGGTATCATGATCGCTCCAGAAGCTGAGCGCCGATCGATTGACCGGCCACCGTCGAGCACGGTCGACTGCGCTCGATCATGGTCGACTATATGCTTTAGTTGGTAAATTGCATTTTCTACATGACAATGTGTCGTTCGCTATGTGAACCTCGTTGCCGGCACTATTCACTAGATTGACATTTGAAAACAACTGGCATCTCCGGCCGCAGCGCTGACTACAAATGCCCCAAACAAAACAAGCGCAAATTGAAATTTGTTCATATTTTAAGCTTAGCTCACACAATCAATGGAAGAAAAGAAGGAGAAGTAGACGGAAGCCACAGTCTCTCAAATTCCGTCCAAGTGAGAACCAACCCGACGGATGTGGAGACAGAAGCCCCGTGTTTAATGCTCTAGTGCTCAGAATAAACGGGGGGGGAGGAGGGGGGGTGCGAAATCACTTGAACTTTATATCGGTTAAAAGCGTGCTTCAACAGGGTTAATAAAACCGAGGTTGTCGCGCGTGGAACACATTACAATCGCAAATATAAGGCCAGATTAAAAAAGTACATGTATTTATCTTTCAAAACATACCTCGGAGAACTCTGGTGGGTGAAACCAGCGATATTATATTTGGAAGTAAAGTTTCATGTACTATAACCATTTGCGTGACGTGTTCTTTGTAGTTTTAGAAGAAACAGTATTTTTAGTTTTGTTTTTAAAGAGAGCAAGCAGTTCGATAGGGTTAAACGGTGGAGTGAGAGAAAACTTGTAATAATATTCCTGTTTCGAAAGATCAATAAAGCAGTATACACGGAGAAAAGCAGCACTGAAAAAGGATTGTTTTTTAAAAACAGAGTAAATTAAACGAGACATTAATTTTAAAGAGAAAAAGGTCAGTTGAAACAGAAGCAGAGGAAATGAGACCGGAGTACAGTGACCTTCTTTGGGCATATCAGAAATATATGGAAAAATTCCTTCTACTTATAGTTGTGGTATTTGAGAACCGTTGGTAGGCAACAAATGATTATTTAAAAAGACCTGAAAAATCACGCATTGAGCTGCAATCTATCCAGGAACAGTTTGAAAAAGAGTCCCCCATCTTCCCTTTCCCATAATACCTATTGGTCAGTCCCTAAACGTCGTTAACCATAGGTCTGCTGCTCGATAGCGTTCTCTTTACCAGTGTGGTAACTTCTAGTTTATTGTCCGACAATAGTCGATCTTAGTCGACCTGACCCTCAATCTTACTCGACAACAGTCTATAATGCTCGACCATGGTTATCTTGCTTTCGATACTAATTCAATATGCCCGATCGATCGATCCATTTCCATTTGTTTATCGACCTCCGGCGATGGATCAAATGCGCACGTTCGATCACACACTCAGCTGCTAGAAATGGCCTACTCTCATAAAAATTTAAAATGTTCATATTTGTCACGTAAATTAAAAAAAAATAAATAAGGCGTATGTATAAACGATATTTTAAGCTCAATTTTTGGTCGCATTAAAATACTGCAGTTTTCATCATACTTGTGGTATTGACAAACTGTCTCTTTTTAAGCTGATCTTGTATATTATTTATTTCAGCAACTCGCGTGAAAGCAATTTAGTAAGAAAAAGCACTTGCATCATGGAGTTCTGGGGAAGTCTGTGCTTGTTTCTAATCTCATTTCCCATCATGAGTGATGCCCAGGCCAGTAAGTATTCATAATTAATGTTGAATTAGTTTATAGCAATGTCTAGAATAAATTTATTGATAGTGATCTAAATCGCACTGACAGTGCTACTAATAAAGATAGCAAGAGTTTCTGGGAGAGGCATCAGTTTTATGAGGATTTTGAAAAACTTCAAGCCTCTTGAAAGTGCAATTTTTTTTTTTTTTTTAGTATAGTACCTGCAACTAATGCAATGAACAAAGAACTAGATTTTGAGTTGAAGAGGCAAACTTTCTAACTTGAATCTTGTAGAATTCTGGGGTTTTTTTAACCACAAAACTTATAATGTTAACGAATCTTGTTTATTATAACGAAAAAGCAATTATTCCCCGAAGTGAAGACAAATTAGTGGAATACATGTTACCGAGCTGTGAATTGGCGAAGTAAACATTTTTCACCTAGGCAGCATGCACTAACTTTCAGGGGAAAAATTGTTTTTAGTAGTATTTACCCAGACGTCAGTGAATAGATATGGAGAATTTCAATTTTAAATGTTCTAAAAAATGCCTCGTGTCTGAAAAAGGCATGGGCACTGCAGTGGCGTAGATCCAGGATTTTATGAAGGGGATGACTTTTGTAAAAAGGAGATTGACTATTCACTGTCTGATCAGATCACCAAGTTATGTGAGATTGGAGCTTGCTGCTTATGTTTTTCTTATATGTTAGTTCAAAATGGGGGGGGGGGGGTTAACTACAGTAGTCATCCGTTTTACCCCCTGGATCCGCAGTGCATGAATATTTTATATATACTTTTTATTATCCAATCAGGCAAATACTTATATGTGTTGTTTAGCTATTAATAGGGCAGGTCTTACATTTATATTGCAATTGATCACAACGTGTTAGTCTTATGTGACAATATCGTGATTTGACTGAAACAGTTGTACTTTGTTTATGTTACCATGGCAACAGCGGCTAATTAAGTGATAATTGTTGCTATGCAAACTAATTAGTGGGTCATACATTAATTGCATGCCAAAAGGCATGTGCATATTTTTAACCGTTTCAAAAAACTTGGGGTGAGGGTTCAATGACCCCCCCCCCCCCTTGCCTGTATATGTGTGGCAAAATAGCCTGCCTGTTTAAGGATTAACTATACATAAAATGATATTTAAGGATCTATATAAACATTCTGGCCACTTTGAGCCATTCTGCGAATAATAGCCAAAAGCTACTTGTAATATGAAATAATAAAAGTTAAATAGATGGCGCGAGTGTTACAAGACATGTTACAAGTGTAGTGCTCAGATTCAGTATGAATTTTAATCCCTCAAAAATCATAACTCTTGATAGTTAGAACTTAATATATTTGATGTCTTGAATTGCTTAAATGACGTGTTCTTGAAAGATGAGCTTTACTGAATCAATCAATTCAAAACATTTGAACAGCCAATTCTATTAAAAAAATAGTTGACTCCAAAGTATTCACCATACTACATACTGTAGCTGACATTTGTTTGATAATCGACCTACTCCTAGGGGTAGGCAAAACCGTAAAGCAAAATTCGTTTACTAAATAACAAGTCCGGTAATTTTAAAGAATTACTGAAAGTGCACAGCTAGCGCCAAGCTTAATTGAGGAAACCCAACTACATTAAAACCCGAAATGACAGGTGAAGTCTGAATCTTTAAGGAAGTAAACCAAAGCACGGGTTGAAAATTTAACCCTGGGCAAGCGGCAACCCAATTTCAAACAACATGTTCACTTGTGAATGTGTTGTATATTGCCAGTTACCAATTTTAAATACTTCTATTTCAGCTTGGGACTATGGCAACGGTGCAAATGGTAAGTAATCTTCATTCAAGGATTCCTGATCAGATCCTGTAACATACGTCAAGGGAGTGGCCACGGGCTTGATGCATTCACTACTGGAAATTTTGTACATTTTAAATACCATTTCTTGCCACTTGAATGTAGTTTTGACTCTAGATAAAGCCTGATTCCATATTTTGAAATTCAACTTGCGTATTAGTATTAGATAGTTTTACATTCAAATTTATATAATTAATTAAAATAAAAAAAGTAGATTGGGTTATAAAGTTGGACTTCTGTATTTACTATACGGTAGTTGTTTTTAAATTTGTTGCTCCCCAAAAGCAGCATATATACCACTTGATTTTTTTTCTTAGCTAGGTTCTGACTTTTGTTCTTGGGATAAGATCTCCAAGTGTGGTAAATAATACCCTTCATAGCAACTGATTATCTTGCAATCTGCAGAATGATTTGATTATTTGATAATTCATTAAATGTTATCTAAATTCTCTGAGACTTACTAACAATATTTTTCTTTTAAAAATCGATTGAAAAAACGGCACTGTAGAGTTGTCAGCTTAGAACTTTTGGATGCTCCATAAACAATTACCATTATCATTATTCTTATTTTTGCTATTATTGTTATTATTATTGTTATCACTGTCACTTATTTAACCTTTGCTATCATCTCTATCGTAATTACAATCACTTGTTTTCATGAGAGCTTCAGAGTAACGATTAGTTTTCAGGACCTGCCAACTGGTACAAAAATTACCCAAAGTGCGGCGACAGTCTCCAATCCCCAATTGACTACAAGACCAGTGATATCACATATGGTCAGTCCCTCGGACCAATCACGTTGGAAGACTATCACCATGCAAAAAACCATACAGTGTGTGTATTAATGAACACTGGTCACACCTTGGAACTCTACTACTATGGTGCTCATGCTTACAACATAAGTGGCTTTGGCAAGTCCGGGTCAAAGTTTAAATTGTCGAAGATTACTTTTCACTGGGGAAGTTCCAATTCTGAGGGCTCAGAACATCATGTTAACGGCAAGGCCTATCCAGCTGAGGTAGTTATAATTAGAGGCCTCAGATTTGACTATGAATACAAGTTTGAATACGAGTAAGGCTTCTTGGCCCTTGAACTCGTAATCGGCAAATCTTCAGCAATACTCGTAACCATACGTTTTGACTGACAGTGATTTTGTGAAGTCCTGTCAAGAATTTGGTTGTATCAAAACGTTGTACCCGTATTCAAATCTGAAGGATGCTAAATAAATGCTAACGGAGAAAGAGAGAAAATTTGTAGGGGTTGAGGGACTATTCCAAGGTACAACTCGTGTCTTAATCTTGCATGGCAAAGTTTGAAGATACATACACGGAAAAAAATAAAAACAGGAAATAACAAATTAAACAACTTGCTACACACCTTTACCTAACTGACCACTCCCTCTCTCATCTCATACATACGAGTCACACTTTGGGTAGTATTTCAAAATCAATTTGCTAGGGGTTGTTTTGTTTAACGCAAGCTTTCCCAGGGCTCATAACATGTTTTGCTTTTAAATATTATTTATATGTACACAATCCTTTTTCCTTAGATGCATTATCTCCACTACAACACGAAGTACAACAACCTAACTGAAGCCATGAATAAGACAGATGGACTAGCTGTGCTTGCTGTGTTTTTGCAGGTATGAATTCAGTCAGCATTGAAGAGAATTAAAGCTCTTCACTGTGTTCCTACCGATGCCTTAATAATTATATCCTCGAGCGAGCGCTATGTATACAGTAAAATCAGCTATTCATACCTTAAATCCATACTGAGAAAGGCTACGTATTAAGTCATATCTGTCGTCCACCTCTTGTAATACTTGAGAGTTTTTAAAAGCAACGAGGACGGGGACGTGAATGAGATTTTAACAAAACAATGTATCTAATCACAGAACACAATCACTGCACGTGGGAATGCAACCACCTGGCCACTTTTCCGCCGTCGTCGTTAGAATCAGTACGTGAAAACCTTAATTCTGGAGTTTTGTGGTGAGTGTTGACGTTAGAGTACGAACCACTTCAATCTTCATGCAGCTTTAAAAACAAAGCTTACAAATTTTGGTATTCACACACCTTCAGGCAAAACAAAGAAGAAACGCACGAGTTATACACACATGAAAAAGGAAAAAGGAAACTTAAAAATTCAGTAGCCGTTTTCGTTGACGTTCCCGTCCTAGCTAAGAATAAACTTTATAAGAACACCCAGGCTGACATTTGCCCAAAAATTAAGAACAAGCTAAGAACAATCACCAGGCTGAAATTTTGATCACAAAAATTTAAGAAAATTATTTAATCCTTGTAGACAGATTGAGGTGTACAGGAAAACAAAACTTGTCAGAATTTAGCTTGGACATCGGGAACTGGAAGAGTGATAAGCAAGCTCGTCGCGTTCGTGAACGCTTTGGTGACAGTTTCAAACTTTTCGCTGGATAAAACAGTAGCAAATACATATTTCTTAGTGCCAATTTACATGCATTGTTCCTGGCAACTAATTTACTGTTTGAAAATATCAGGAAATAAGAACAATGTAAGAAAAATTTGAGGCTAAAATCATCAAAAAATTAAGAACAGCCCAGGCTGAGCCAAAAGTTACTGGTTCTTATAAAAAAATGCGTGTACTCGTTACTTCTGGCTTGGTTTCACGTGGTGGTTGTGGTATCACTCATTTTGCACTTACACCTCGTATACAATTTTAAAATTGCCTTGGCAAAGTTGTCATCCCTCCCTCAGAAGCTTTGACGGACTGTCGGCGCCCCTTTTAGTTGTTGCACAACTATTTGCAACCAATAAGCTGTAAGAGTTGCAAACAACACGTGCAGCAAAATTTTCATTTTGTCTCTCCAGGTTGGAACCGACGACAATGATGCTTTCAAGCCTATCTTTGATAACCTTCCTGGTCTTGAGGATAAAGGTGTGGTCCGTTCTTGGAATTGTGTGTTCTAGAATATGTTCAGTGTGATCTTTTGCAAGAAAATATATAGTTTAATTTTGTACAAACCAACAATAATGATTGATCCTTTGAAGTTTGACAAGTTTCATCATCAGGCAATGTTTTTCCTGCGTTCTGATTGGTCCTTTCGATCTCGGTTATCAGATCTGAATAAGCGCGTTGCCGTATCTAGGAACTGATTGCGCCAAGTGTTACTTTAAAAGTTTGAGTGGGAAGCTTAAATTCGAGTTATTTGTGCTAATAGAATTTTATAAAATTCAATAAAACAATTTTTCCATTGCGCTTACCATATAAAACTTAAGAGGCAGCAAGCTTTCCAGCATAAACAATGTATTCCATTTGTTATCACAATAAACAGTGGCTAAAATTTATACCAGAGGTGTGGTAAGCGTCGCGGGATGATTAACAATCAACACCCTTCATTTTTTTTTTGGTGCATTGAGATGAGGAGTCCCGCTTTTTCGTTTGTTATTATGTTTCAATTATGTTTCATCACGTTGTTTGTTTCTTTTTCGTATTACGTTTAGCATTGACGTTAGTTTACATTAGTTTTATGTTTTGGAAGTATGTTTTTCGGTCTTTGTTTATGGACAGGTCAAACTATAAAAAAAACTATTGCATCTCCAATAACTTGTTCATGGGTCTGTGAGTTGCCTTAATTCCGATTGTAACGAAAGTTAATTAATTCTGATGTAAATATATTGGAAACGGATTTATTTTTCTTGAGAAATTCAATCTTTTTTGTATCAAACATCGTGGAAAACAGGCTTTTGTTTGATTAATCTTAGCTCGTTTTCCGTCACTGATCAAAACGTGGACTCAGGGTGCTGTTTACAACTTGTTTTAACTTCGTCGTGCAGTGTACTGGGCCAAGCGTCTCGCAGTGAAGAAGAAGAACAAACTACAGGGCTGGGAAGGCTTAAAATTTGTCGGGTGACATTGTGACCCTGTGGCAAAACCAACCAGCCGGTTATATATTACGACAGATTCAGCTGGAGTTCCCCCTTTTATCACCTGTAGAGGCGCCTGTTATCGTAAAACCTGTAACTTATTAGACGACGATAATTAGTTTAAGCCAGTAGATAGCAGTAAACTTAATACACAATAACCTCGAAAGTAGCCGTATCAGTTTAATTTTAAAAGAAGTAAACGTACAAACTCGACGTTTGACAGTGAACCAGGTACAGAAGTTGACTTATTAAACTTGAATAGCGCTGCGCACAGATACTATTTATAGTACCAAAACTCAGACAAACAACCGACATCGAATCTCAAGGGATTTCTAATGTCCCGTTTTCTTTTGTTGGAAATGCAAGAATAAACAAAAATATAATTATTATAAACTCAGACATGACTTTGACGTCATCTGTGCGCAACCCTACTCATTTAAGCCGGTGTAATCATATGATTTCACTCCTAAATGTGAATTATGCACGCTATTGAGTGCTTTGTGTAGTTAATCGTAGCTGACTACATCTTTCGATTGATTGTGAAGGGAAAATTGACAGTTTTCTAGCGGTAATTCCAATCAATAGATAATTTTTCTGGATAGTCTTGAATTGAATGATTCTAATACTGCGCAATTCCTAAATTCTCGAAGGCCTTGGACCACGACGCCGATATCTCGCGAGACAAGTGAACTAGTCCCACGCGACTCTTCGAAAAGCTTATCGAACATACACATGCTTAAATGACAATGACATGCGGAGTAAGGAGCCGTTGTGAAACATTTTTATAGCATCCACAATTTGCACATACTATGGCTATTGCAGGGGAGGGTACAGAAGTTTAGGAAAGGGAGACCAGAAAGGGGTTGAACCTAAAGTTCCGGAGAGAGGCGATGAAAACGTTGCCTAAACTTTCCAAATTGCTTTCTTCGCTGTTTTTGTTGTAGATATTTGCAAATTTGTCAATGTAACTACCTTATGCGATCCTATAAACCGCCTTTATAACTCATCACATGAGTTTCCACAAGCATTTTCCTTTTATAAGGGTCGGCCATTGGAAGCCGCATAGTAGGGATTATCAGTTCCATTTTAATTGAGGTGTGTTCTTAGCACTTTCTTATGTTTGGCCATTTGCCAGCCTAAGAAATCTTACGATGATGTTCTAACGAAAAAGCGTATTCTTTGTATCGTAAATCAAATGTCGTTTGTTTTCTAGGAAAGACGAGGTTAATCAAGCAATTTAACCTAAGAAAACTCTTACCAGCGAACATCGATGACTTTTACCGCAACAATGGCTCTCTCACCACCCCTGGCTGTAACGAGGCCACGTGGATCGTGTTTAGGAATGTCGTGTATATCTCCCACAAGCAGGTAGGGCTCACTCTACTTCTTGGAATAGTCCTTGTCAATTCAGGCTTTTTGCGTAAATTCCTTGAATTTTACTGCTTCTTGGATTTAATTTGTTTTCGATGTCCGGCATTTGAATAGACCTTGAAATTCAGGATTTTTTTACAATTTCTTAAATTTTTCTACTTTATATTTGTTCTCAACGGCGTTATAATAGTCCTTGAAAACAAAGAATATTGCAAAAACTGCTTTAGTCTTGCTACTTTTGTGAATTTAATTAGTTGTTCAATGTTCTTGAAATTTAGAACTTTTCTGAAAAATTTTGAGTTTTACTGCTTTAAACGGCGCTTGGATAATTTGGGCTTTTGACCGAAACTCCTTGGATTTTGCTATTTTTTTGTCTAATTTGTTTTTAAGGTTCGCCATCGGTGCTTGAATAGAACCTTAATTCAGTTATTTTCTAAAGTTTCTTGAATTTTGCTATTTACGGATTTAATTTTGTTCTCAGTTTCACTTGAATAGTCTTTTGGATTCAGAATTTTAGCAAAAACTCCTTAAAATTTGAAATGTCTTTGTGTTCATTTCTGCTTTTAACCTTGAAATTCAAAAGTTTTGCTAAACTTCCTTGAGTTTTGCTATTTATTGGATTTAATTTGTTTTCAATGTTTGGCGCCTGACTAGTCCTTGAATATCAAGGTTTTGTGGAATTTTTTGAATTTTGCTACTTTAATGATTTAATTTGTTCTCAAGTTTGCTTGATTAGTCCTTGAAATTCCAAATTTTGGCCAAAAAAGATTGATTTTCCTTTTTTAATTTAATTTGTTTTCAACAGCACTTGAATAGCCCTTGAAAATCAGAATTTTTCCCAAAGTTTCAGATTGCATTTTGCTACTTCTTAAATTTAATTTGTATTCATCATCGCTTGAATAGTTCTTGAAACTCAGATTTTTTCTAAACATTTTTGAATTTTATATCTTATGGATTTAATTTGTTTTCATCGGCGTTTGACTGTTCCTTTCAATGCAGTTTTTGCCAGTAATTCAGACGAATTTTGTTTCTTCTTGGATTAAGTTTGTGTTCAACTTTACTTGAATAATTTTTGAAATTCAGAATTTTTGCCAAATTTCTTGAATTTGATTTGTTTTAAACGATTAGCGCTTGAATAGTTCTTGAAATTGTTTGTGGATTAAATTAGTTCTCAATGACGTTCGAATATTCCTTGAAATTAGGAATTTGGCCGAAACGCCTTGGGGGTTTTTGTTCAGAATTCTCACATATTTTGTACTGGGTCAGATTTACACTGTTTTAAAACATTTTTTTTGATCGTAACTGCAGTCTTTTCAGTGTAAAAAAATAAACACATATCCAAAGAGTATCTTTCCAGAACGAAGCTGAAAGAAACCAAGTTTAAATTCCAGATGCTTCCATACAATTTTTGAAAATTATTCATCTTTACAGTCTGTATATTTCAATTTTCACCTTGAAGATAAGGAACGGTTTCTTGGACAAAATTATCGCCTAGCACCTCCGACCTTAGCAATGAGTAAATTTATTGACAATATATCTGTAGGATACGTGAAACGAGATGTAATTGTAACGGTGTCTCTTTTCCCCGTGTTTCAGCTGAACACTCTCCGCAGCCTAAAGAAGAGTAGCAGCGAACTAATCGGCAAGAACTTCCGCCCGATCCAGGCCACCAATGGCCGTAAAATCTACGCCTCCTTTTCCAATGATACAGAAACTCACTTCACCGCTGGACCAACCGCTGAGCCCACCACGAAACCTCTCGGTGGAACCCAGACCCTTGGGGTTTCTCTACTAACCATCATCCTTTGCGTCTTTTTCAATCTTGCTCTGTAGACTGTTACACTGAATTAATTAGTCAAAAGACTAACTCGGAAAAAGGAGGTTTTTTCTGCGTGTCGGAGTAAGCTGAATGCGGAGTTTGTTCAACGAAGTTTGATACTAACGCTCGAAATTTCAGCTTTACACAAAATCTTGCAGGCAAAAAAACATACCATACCAACCCTTGTTGACCGAAACCCATGCTCAGTGTACAGTTAACAGGACATTAGTTTAAGCGGGTCGAAAAATTAAATCGTGCCAATAAAATGTTTGAAACTGTGTGAATAAAATCGTTTGTTGATTCTGTGGGGAGCAATAGCCACGAGTTAGAGTTTTAGTTCTCGGGTATATCCTAAAGTGTAAGTTGATCCCGAAAATTTCTATGTGCTAATATGAATAGCCTGGGAGACTCAAGAAACGAGTCACTAGTTGACAGGATTGAACCTTTGTTTTTAACATAATGCAAGGCTCTCGAAAGAGGCCACCTATTTGCTGTCGGATCCTCTTTTGAATAAAAATTGTTGAAAGTTTCCAGGCTGGCAGAGATCTTTCATGCACTCTCCAGAAATAGAGTCCTCCATGCCTGGTACTCCTAGCCATAACATTTTTCTGACCTTACCTCGAGCGTCTTATGTTAAGGCCACCTTTCGTGACTAGCTCATGTGGTTGTTATATGTGGTCAACACTTACAACCTGTAACGCATTTCCTTTTCATTGATTGTAATACTTGTGCAAAATACGGTTGTCGTTGTTGCATTTTTGAGGCAATTTTGTTGTTTCAGTTTATAAGTTAACACGCATCATTCCCAGCCCATCCGTGTGCAAAATCCCCCCCCCCCCCCCAATCACAATGCGTAGGTTGGTTATATAAAAAACCAAAAGCACATAACAAATCTATACATCAAAAAAATCAGTAGAAAGATTTGTTCACATTTTTCGGCAATGAAATCAGGATTCACACGTACTTTTGTTGAAGTGAAGGTGTGTGGACAAACAAATAATGATGAAGCTTTCACAAGTGCAAGAGGTCTTTATTGATACCGTGCTTTTACGTCATAAACCTTTACCTTCAAGAGTAACCTTTAGGGCCTGTTTACATGGAGGAGGGGGACCCCAGGTAGTTGAGGTAACCCGCCTAGCCGTGGTCAAAAACTAGCCCGCCTTTACATGCAACCTTGAAGACCCCGGGGTGACAGGGT